>WAAF01003466.1:1330306-1528616 GCA_013400475.1 Tricholaema leucomelas | reverse complement strand
TCTTTCTCTCTCTCTTTCTCTCTCTTTCTCTCTCTCTCTCTCTCTTTCTCTCTCTTTCTCTCTCTCTCCCCCTCTCCCTCTCTCCCCCCCCTCTCTCTCTCCCCCTCTCTCTCTCTCCCCCTCTCTCTCTCTTCCTCTCTTTCCTTCTCTTTCCTTTTTCTTTTCATTGTAAAACTTACCATGGTGCCAGCAATGGAGCATACTAAACATATGTATTTTTAAAGGAAATTCCAGAAGAATGTGTATCTTGTTTGTAACAATAATTTCTAAGTTTGTGTCCATTGTTTTCAAGAATATGCAAATTGTTACATTATAGAACTTGCTTTGAACCCTGCTACATAATTAGCTGCACTAAACATCAGTATTCAATTTAGGAAAATTGTAGCCAAGTGTTTTATTAGAATTTCATGGAGAAGGAGAATGAGAACAAAACCATAGAGCAAATAATCTGAAAGGCAGTTAAAAATAATGAAAACCAAGGACCAGTCGCATAAACACACCAGATGAAGACACAGCAAATGAAGATCATAAAAAATAAACTGGAATAAAACCATGTACGGCCAATCCTCATCTGAAGTAAATAGGGACATCTGCAGTGGGAGCGATGGAACCTTGGTCATTCACATTAGCTGAAGGTCTGGTCTGTGAAATTTATTAAAGGTCTCATGTTTAGGAGGAAATTACAGTAACAGTGAAGGTTTTTTTGGTCAACTGCTTGTGTAGGGCTCCTACAGAGATTTTGTGTTCTGACAAATGGCCTCCTGCAAATCCAGTTAAGCTGCTTTAAAGTAACCTGTGTGTGCTCCATCCTGCTGTGGAGCTGGCACGCAAAGACCCAAGTCCATACTGAAACTGCTGCAGTTCAGAGACTGTGTTTTAGTGTAGTTCTGTGCTGCATGATAATATTCACACTGTTGGAATGAGGCTGAAGGACACATCCAGTTTTGCTGACTCGTCTAAGACTGGCAAACCTGAGCAGGGGACACAGGGCTGGCTGCATCTGAAACTGCTGCAGTTGTGCTTGCCAGAGGGAATTCTTCAAGCAGTCAATGTAATTGATCATAATTCCCTAGATAACAGAAAGAGGCCAGTTAGTAGAGTTCCTGTTATTGGATCCTGTAATTACCTGTACAAGTCCAAGTGTTTGCATCTTCTTACTTTGTCTTGTTCGGTACTCCATCTCTGAGCCTTGTCTTTTCCATGGTGTATCACCATTGTCTTTTTTGGGGCACTTCAAGCCCCAACTGGCTTCCACATCCACCATGAAACCCACTTCTACTTGCATCTCAGCACTGTTCTTTCTCATATATATATATATATGTAAACGCCAAAGTGCTTGAGTAGTTTGCTCTGTCAGCTTCATCAGCCCATCTGTTTTTGTCTCTTCTCTCCCTTTCATGTGTGTCAATTCCCTCATGCATTTTCTTAAAAATATATTCATCTCTGCAAGAGATATTTCCTTGCCTCTTTCAAGACTTTCCATTAAGCATGCACACAGAAAAAGACAAATCCTAGTCAGTTTCACAAAGTACTGCAAAAGAAGACAATAACTGTACCCTGACAGGTTCTTGTATGGAATCTCTAGTCAAGGGGTGCTTTCAGAACTTCAGTTTGTGATTTATCCTCCTGAAACATGATGGAAGATCTTGGTATGTGTCCTAGATGTTGCTGAGTATAGTCAAAAGGGGAATAAACACTCTTAGTAACAAAGTTATTGTAAGAACATGTCCAAATTCTGTAGTCAGCTCCTTTTCCTCATGGGGAGTGTCCGTCCACCTTCCTGTGCTGTCAGCCGCAGTCAGGTGCTAACCTTACAGGAAAATGGTGCTGACAAACAGGGGAAGATGGAAGAGGGATGAGACACGTAACCCGAAGTGCTCTGCCCAGGGCAGGAACAGACCGGTGTGTTGGTGTTTGCAAAAGGCCCGGCAAGGCATTATTCAAAAGAAAAGGTTGATTGTATGGGTTCCCATGGTGAGGTAAGGAACTGCGGAGGGTTTCAGCCCACTTTCTAAACACAATTTCACATCTTTTTGGTAGGATTATCTGCAAGGTGTCTGGAAAGCTCACAGAAGGAAGCCTGTTCTCCAGGAACAGTATCTGCTTGAAGAAGCAACGAGGTCAGTAGTGGGTTTAGCAGAAAGGGCTCAGGGCAGGCTTTGATTAACAAAGGATCAAAGACAGCAAATTACATGTCTTCAATAATAGAGATCCTATGGGAGGGTAGGATGGGAGGAGGCAATAAGAGAAAGATGATGATGAAGGAAAGACTGAGGTTTGTAAGAGGAAGAAGGCTTTAAGAGGATGGTAGAGAGCGAGTGAGGCACAAGGAGAAAGGAGGGGTGAGCACTGGATGGGGAAGATGGAAAGGGAGGGAGTCAGAGCACGGAAGAAAACGCCTGAGAAGTGAAGGGTAAGGGTTAGGGGGTCCGGGAAATAGGAATAAACGGGGGGCAGAGGCGGGTGTCACCGCGTGTGTTTGTCATTGCCCTGCGGCGCGGTGGGGCCTGGAGTAAACCGGCTGGAGTAAGCGAGGGGGCGCTTGGGATGCTCCGTGATGAATAGCAGAGGGTCCGGGCCGTGACCGCAGGCTCGGCATGTGTTGGAGCTGCGCTGCACTTTCCCAGCCCCCCTGCCAGGATGAGGGGGGTTGGAGGGAGGGAGGCAGAGAGCGGGACTGGGCGATCGGCATGCAGCAGCAAACAAGCGCTCCCGAGCAGTGGCTTCCTGGAAGCGGAGCCCAGCTGGGTGACAGGCAGCGGCGATAAGGGGTGGCTAATCGGGGCCCTCCCGGCGGGCCCGGCCACTCTCCGCCGCCGACAGACGCCGCGGGAGCAGTGCGGAGTCGCACTGCACGTCCCGCCACAGGGAGGGCAGGTAGGAAGCACCTGGCGGCGGACGACCGCGGAGCCGATCCCGCCGGGGACGCCCGGGGGTAGCCGGGGTGTTGGCCCCGGCTCCGGGAGGGGAAAGGCGGCACCCGAGTGGCGCCGGCGGAGCGCGAGCCACGACCCCCGCCTAGCCCGGCGGCAGGAGCTGCGGGACGGGGACGCGTTGGTAACGCCGCTTCGGGCACCTGGCTGAAACACGGTGTTCGGGACGCGCGGGGCAGCGGGGAGGCACCGGTACCTCATGTGGAGGTGAGAGCTGCGGGCACCAGGACGGGGGACACGTCACCTCTAAGGAGGATATGTCACCTATGGCGGGGGGGGGGGGGGCATGTCAAACATAGAGGGGGGAACGTCACCTGTAGAGGGGTGTTTGTCACCTAGGCGGAGGTTGTTCACCAGTAGGGGGTAGGCTCCTTAAAAGGCTGCGGGCATCTGTAAGCAGGAAGGCTTGGGAGGATGCTGACGCAAAGAGGTGCGGTAGCTTTTTATCCAGGGGTAAACATGTTCACACCAGGAAACACCCAGGAACCCCCTGGGAGGTGACCGCCTGGCTGGAGCACGTGGGAAAGTAAGAGGAGCAGGACAGAGTTTATGCCATCCTGTAAGGTTCGAGTTTTGGAGATGTCATGGTATGGACCGGTTATATTTTAGTTAACTTTTTGTCTGTGGAGAGATTAGATTTTATTTGCTCATAAATACGAATTGAGGTTTTGGGTCACAGCCCAGTTACATTTTGCTTCAGCCAGAGTTTAATTTCCCCTTTCAAAAAGTGTTTTAAATAAGTTGGACCATGTGGAAATAAATTTGTTCATCAACCAAAGAAACTTGAAGGAATTTGAAGAGTAAACTTGCATAGTTCTTGAGCCATTTCATGACTACTGAAACAGAGCACGGCACCAGTACTCAGAACTCCTGATTCAGTCATTTCCTTTGTTGGGATCAAGATTTAATCCGTCTCTACCTGTGTTTTCACAGCTGTAAAATGGGGGTTGCACCTATTAATGAGGGGCATTACACAGTCTTTATGGAAAGAACTTGATTGAAAAAACAAAAAGACAAAAACAACAGAAGGAGATCATTTGTAAGGGTAGTAAACAATGCGAACTATATCTTGGGAGTCCGTTTCATGCTGAATGGGGAAATACATCTGAGAATGATGTGGTGTCTGAAGGAACATGCCTATTAGAAACTTCTCTGCTATATTAATTTTTCATGCACTTGATCACTTTTGTGCTGCTGCTCTGACTACAGCAGAGTGGATGACATAAGCACCACATGTAGTTGTGCAGGAAAAGCTGCCGAAAACCTGCCAAAATGGGATGGAGCTATTACTGAACATCAGGCCAAGCCTACTTTAATGCCCTAAGTCTAGAGAGAGATTTGTATAAGATATAACACATATGATATGGTAGTGAACAAGTAGCCAGGTAAAACTTTACTCTGGTTAGCATCTGGATACCTTTCAGAGGCATTAAAGGGCTTCTCTGAGATGGCAGGTCTTATGTTCCTGTCTAGAGCTCGATTCTTAAGTCAGTCAGTAACTGCTGTGAAGCAGTGATGTTTCTGTTAACAGCATGGAGCCAGGGACAGGGAAATATAGGCCAAACAGTGAGTTATGTAATGGTATTCCCTAAGGGGTAGTATAAAGATGAGATGATTTCCTTCTGTCAAGACAAAGAGCAGCCGTGCAGTTGCTCTGCAACGTTCACTCTAGCCCTGGGTTCCTTAGGAGCAATCCAGGCAGGGAGTTGAAATCCTGTAATATCACATCCACCAATATCACTTCATTCCTTCCTACAGCTACTTTCTTTGCAAATATTCCTTTGCAATATCCTCATAAAGAACCTGAGAAGTGGAATAGAGCCACTATGGCTAGAGAGGGAAAAGAAACGCAGTCTATGGGGAGGGCAATGTTGTGATTTGAATGTGTTTCTTTCTCGGAGGTTTGAGGAGTGCTAATGTTGAGTTGTAGTGCAGCAGGACTAAATGGAGGTTCTGTTTATAGAAAGTTTTACAAGACGAAGCAAGGGAGTGAGAACTGTCTCGGAAGGTTTGTAATTTTGCCATTTGGATGAAATAAATAGAAAAGCTAGACTGGAAGTGAAGGAGATATTTTATGTAGAATGGTAAGTTTAATATTAGTAAAATATACACAATCTTAGCCAAAAAGACTGAGGAAAAGGGAACAGACAGGGCTGAGTTATCCAGACTGTAACTGGCCAGAACTGGATTTTGGAAGGTGATTGGCTGGTGACAGTCCAAAATTATACAGGCAGAAAGTCTTGCAAAGCACATCAGCTGGCCTTTAATGTCTACAAATACTCCGGGCACTGGGTTTAATTCTCATCACAAGATTGTGCCTCCAAAAGTACAAACAGGATATATATATTTATGAAATACCAGGTTTTATCCACTTTTTTCAGCTTTTCCATTTCTGTTGCCAATTTGTTCTCCCTGAGCACAGGTTGCTTTAAACCAGCATGTCTTCAAAGACAGAATGTCTGAAAACCATAAATTTTATTTGATTTTCAGGAGAAAACCCTCTGGTTTTCATCCAGTGAATGCATTCAATCATTTTTAATTTAGAGGATGTTTTCTCTGTGGCTAATACAGAAAATACTGTAAGAGTAGTCAGGAAAGTGATCTATATGTAACTGAGATAGATTTGAGTTTCATATTAAATAATGAAGTTTGTTTCTTAGGCAACCTGACATGCAATTATTATTGGAAAAAGTTACTGTGTCACTGATATTTTGTAGCTCTCAGAAGTGTTCTTTCCATTAATTGATCCCTGTTCTCCTTGATGAAGTGGCAAACATCTTATTTTAATTATTTTTTTAACTTTTGCTACTCCAGGCTGAGTTCAGTGAATGTAGTAGCCCTTGAAACTTGCTCTGGGCCTTAATATGAAGAACTCAGACCCATAGTAGAGTTTGTGTCTTGAGGTGTAAATCTCAGTTGCACAGTAAAATGCTCAATAATAGCTTTCATTGGCTTATAGTCATGTAGTGTGACATTAAGATTTCAGACTGACTTGTCAGGATTATTAGTAATTAAGAAAACTATTCACCTGTTGAGTTAGCTGTAATCTGTAAACTTTTATTCTTGTTTTTCTTTTACTTTCTCTGCAACTGAATTGCTCAGACCACATATTCTGACAATGCTGGGATGCCCTAGACTCACATTAAGCACCAATAGATTTTTACAGTTTAGGTAAGGTCAGTGAAATCTATTGGTCCTCAAGAGCTCAAAGAGGCATGGGCTGCAGTGTGGGTAATTGATAACAAGGGCATCTGAATTTAGCAGACACTTCAGACGTGTTGGCCTTATGCTCTTGACATATCTCTGGTGATAACACAGTAATGTTTACATAGTACTAGGGAGAGGATAGAAATCAGTATCAATCTTTCTCCGTTATGTAGAAAGAGTAATATTTATGATTAGGGAATGAAATGTAACATTAGCTGAACTCCTTCTTCGCTTATTTCTTATGGCAGGTACCAAAGCACTCCTCATATTGTTTAAAAAAAGCTGGTTCACAGAATGTGTGCTCACCACAAGAGTTTTCTCTAACCTTTGTAGAAACACTTTTCAATTTGTGCTTTTAAGCTGTGCCTAAACATCAGTAGCTAATATTCTGTGCAGCTATGAAGGTGAGAAGAGTTTTCTGGTTACATGTATGTGCAGATGTCTGTCTGCTTCACATTCCTGCAGACCAGAAAAACAACATAACCTACTGCTTTTGGGGTAGTTAATGTTCTGGCTTAAAATTATAGCACCAGATGTGTTGCCACAGAAACAATTTAAAGGGAGAAGGAATTATGAGCAAATTGTCTTTCTAGTGGAAAATGTTTTAGAGCCTCTCATTGGCTTCTTTGTGTGTTCTATGTGTACACAGCAGTGAATAAGGGAGAATTTTGGGGTCTTTTTTGTTTCATACATCTGTTAGTGTTTTAAAATCCTCTATACAAGGTTGAAAATTGAGAAATATTCTATTATGGGCAGGAGTTACATACCTCAGAGACATCTTTTATTAAATCCTGACTCATTTTTAGAAACTTTTTCCTTGAAGAGAGTGCAGTGTGCTAGCTGATTTACTTAGCTCCATTTGCAACATGCTTTGGAAAAAATTTCCAGTAATAGTTGTTTCTGTGAAAGTAAGAAAACATTTGACTACATAAAATTATTCCAGATTTTGATGCTGACATTTAGTAGCACATTCTTACTTACTAACATTGAGATGCTGATGAAAAGAGGGAATGCATATAGGAAATATTTTGATTTAATCTTGCCTAGGAAGCCCCGAAGCAGCCAAAGCCCTTGATTTTAGCTAGTATTTCTTTTTCTCAGATTGGTTGCCACAAGATACTCTATTCAACATATCCTTTTCTCAACTGTTATGAAAATATTTGTCTGAACAAAATGCAACATGAATTACCTTAATATATCCTTTTAATTATTGACCAAGAAAAGCACCTTTATCCTAGAGTTTTGCATACTGTTTGGGGTAGAATATCAAGAAAAACATCTAGGAAGGTCACAGCTACAGCAGAGCAGGTTGGCACATGTGATAGTTCTGTCAGAAACTCTCCAAATGTGGATACATCTAGTATCCAGAAAAAAAAAAATCTCCTACAGTTTATGCTGATTTTTGGTCTAATTCATTTAAAGTAACAAGAATGCTGATGGAATTGTGTCTGCACTAGCATTTGAGTTTTACCATAGACATATCATAAACCACAACACCTGTAACTAGCGTTGCTGAGTGTTCCTTGTATAAACTAGAGTGAAAAATCTGGGGAAATTAAAAAAGACCAAAATCTACACATCCACAAGAGATTTGTTTCCACACTTCTCTGACTTTCATGCATTTGGAATCATGCATCTTTCTCCCTGCAGATTTTGAAATACTACTGGCTGGGAAGCTGAAGGAAGCATAACTTCATTTTATCTTATCAAAAGCCAAGGTGAAGTTCATGTCCCCTTGGAGGGATGGAAAATTTTGTCCATATGCATCTGTATGGATAATGGTACCCTGTGATTTTGGAGGATAGTGGACATAAAATTGAGAAGCCTTCTTTTATAATTTGTTTGTTTAGTATTTTCCCTCTGTGAAATTAATTGTTTAAAAATATTTTTATTTTTAATGCAACCACACTTTGAATTGCCCTCAGTTTGGAAACAGATAATTTATTCCCTTTGTTACTTGTTTTTTGATATAAATCGGAGATACTCACTTTTCCATTGATAAACCGTGTTTGTAACAGAAGTATTGGAAGATATCCGGGCATGGTAGTGTTAGGAGCAGTTACTTATGCTTATGGAAATTGTTTTACCTTGGTTTAAGTGTTCTACAGGAGCAATCTGTGGCAATCTATCAGGTTTGAAACTAGCCTGCATGCCATGCCACACATCTGAGTTTTGGCAAGTTCACAGGCATGCACATCACCAAACAAGATCTGCAACAGCGATAAGAATTTAGTTTCTCTCTTGCATTCCTTATTCAGGCAGAACTCCAGTTCTGGGTGTGGAAGGAATGCAGAGCTGGGCCTAGAGCTTTTGTCTGCACAGGTTAGAAATGAACTTTCAGTGTAAAATTTGGATCTGAATCTGCATCCGTGTTTCGCTAAAAGACCACAGATATTTGCATCCAGCTTTCTGGTTTGGATGCTCTTTGGGGTGGAATCAGCCCTTGTGTTTGCAAGCTGATCCAAACATCCCCTTAATTAGTTCACATCTCTTTTGTCTAATCCCCTGAGAAGATAGGTTGGCCTTTTTTAGGCAGTAGAGCTTTCCTAGTCAGATGTTGTAAACTAGAAATATATAGGTGCTTATAATTCCTTTAAAATGTCCTTTGGGCCTGAAATTTCTTGTATTTGGTTTCAATCCAGTATTGAATAAGACTGGAAAGTCTGAATAATGTCAGTTGAGCTACATTTGAGTTAGTCAAGTGCATTTTAAAAATGTGTCCTTTCCACTTACATTTTTTCCATAATTCTCTGCACTTACATAACCTCTGGCTTATTATTCGAGTTGCCACAGGCTTGAAGAGGGAAAAGCCATTCTCCACTGCTGGGCTTCAATAGATAAGCAGTGTGACTATTTAAAGACCTTGTTGTGCTTTAGAATCTTGATGTTTACTGCTTTAGTGTTAACCATGAACAGGTTTGTTTTTCTCACCTCTGCACCGAAGTTCTGCCACTTTTACATTATGTAATTGCAAAGAGTTTAGAAGTTTTCTCCAGATTATAAGTAAAGATTTTGGTTGGTGAGATCAGCAAAGCTTGAATAGTAGGCCAGGGTTTTCAAAAAGCTTTGACACACAGAGATACTCCAAGTGAATGTGATTACTTACTGCAATAGAGTGTACCTGCTGGGTAACTGAAAATGTAGCTAATAGTTGATCTATATAGAAAGTTCACAGAGAAAGCAACTGATCTGTAGAAAGTTAAATACCTATTTTTTTTTTTTACAATGGAAGATAAAAGAGCAGTTAAAATGGATGGATCATGTCTAAATATGCATCAGTTTAATTCTGTCATCAACATCTCATCTTTAGCTTCACTGTTGTAAAGATCTATCTATAACTGCACATCACTGTGTGTCTTGTTTTGTGCTTTTAGCATGATGATAGATGCCCAGAGTTTATGAAAATCTGTCATTGGGCTTTTGCTATCTGTTGTCTGAAATGGAAGCCTGCACAGTGATCTTGAAGGTAGTGCCATCTTTGAAGAGTCCTGCATGTAGAAAGCTGATGGGAAATAGTACTTTAGCCATAACTCTCACTGAAACAATACAGCTATCCTTTGTGTAGCTCTACTGAAGTCATTTGGTCTTTTTTCTGATTCTACTGAGGCTGAGTTGTGCCCCTCCCTTTTTCTGAAGTGTTCACATGCCAATGTCTTGTGCAACCAACATAACTTGTTAACAAATAAAGAATTTAAAAAACCTTAGAAAATCAGTGCAGGCATCCCAACTGTCTGCAAACAGACATCAGAAGTGCAAAACAAATAAGCAGTGGTGCAAAGGATCTCAAAATTGCTTGAGCTTGGGTTACTCAGGAACAAAATCACAAATCTAAAGAGTATGTGCTCTGCAGGAGAATGCTTGGATGAGAAAATGTATTGCATCTTCTGGTGAAATCTCCTGACAGAATTCCTGTGTCTGCCCAGCCTAGCATCTTTTCTCTAGAGCTGCAGTAGCACCTGATGAATCTTCCTCTTGTATGTGTATGAATTTAACTGCTTTTAGTTTAATTTAAAGCAATGAGCAAGTATACTTTGACTTCTAGTTGTCAGATTATCTTTACAATATGGTAAAACTGTAGGTTATTGTAAAATATCTCTCCTGACTAAGCCAAGTCACATGGAGCAAACCACCATTTTTCTATTGTAACACTGACTGCACTGTCTGCCATTACCTTGTCAGGATCTGGATTTAATTCTGAACCTGAATTAGTACATTGTTGGAATCACTTGTCAGCATGTATACTTTGTATCTGAATGGTCATTTCTGACTTTTGAAGATCACCCAAGAGTGATTTTTCTGCCAGTAAGTTCTCCAGGCTGTACATTCTCAATGTCATTTCTGAGAAGGATCACAAATGTGAGTTCATAAGATCAGTGATCCGTGCACTGATGGTTGGAGGGTCATATTGCAAGTGTGGGAAAACTGCCAGGGGACACAGCACATCACAGGGACATTCTGTTCTATCTTCTGCCTCTCCAGCCAGGCAGGGTTCCTCCTTAATGGAAGGCGTTATCACTGTTGTGCTCGTAGCACCTCTCAGCATTCTGGACACTGCTGCCATCGTCTCAGTCTCGTCTGGCAAGATGCATGATGACTGTGTCTTCCACAAATCATGCCTATCTGATGCCAAAAAAAAAGCAGATTAGTACACATATAGTGCCTTTGAAATCACTGGACTCATTACAGCACTGTGATATTTAACTGTTTTGCCTATGTGTTGTCCTGAAATTTAAAGGTCTTTTCTGGTGATCTCATCCATTACCAAGACTCCTTAAATTATCAGTCAAGCAACAGTGATGTGAGTATGAGCTATGCATCTGGCCATCCAATTTTGTGTTAGACCTCTCTGAAGGTCTAATAACTAGAAGTTGATGCAAATCTGTCATTTCCTTACATACCACATTCTGAAGGTGACTGTTGTTTGTCTATTCTGACAGTAGAAGCTGAGAACTAAGGATCAGTATGTACAGTAAACTGATTAATACCTTGAGTCTTTTGCTCATTGGCCTTAGGCAAGAGCTTTTCACGGTCTTGAAACAGCATGCATGTTAGCATTACGATTCACTCCTTCCATGCTGAAAGGGAGCTAAGAACTTCCTTACAGAGGACACAGTTTTTATCAAGTGGCACAATCCTAATCTGCAAGAGTGGTCTCAACTATAACTGTATTGTAGGTAAGTAATAGAGTCTGGGTAACACAGACTAAGTCCATTTACATCACAAAAATAAATCTTGGTTTATGAGGCTTGAAGGACTTACCCACAGATTTTTTTTGTCAGCTGAGAACTGGAGTTGTTCTATACTTGTGTACTGAGGGTTAGCCACACTAACCTTCATTCTGCACTTAAATGTACTGCTATAATGATCTCATTGAGAGTTTCTAATGATGTAGGCATATGGCATTAAATGGTTCTGCAGCTGTGTTGACATGGCAGTGTTGCCTGCTAATACAATTTATTCTTTTCTCTGCAGTACATCTGCACTGGCAAAGTCTCTGTAGTATCTAAAAAGACACAAGTAACAAGCCCCTTTCTACAACTGCTCTCTCTGTCTATATTGCAGATTCCTATCCTCAGCTCAATTGAGTAAGGACTGAAAAATTGTTTCTTTTACCGACATGGCTGAATTAGCAAAAAGTGCAAGTACAGAAGCAGTTATAGCACAGCATAAACTTATGCATGTGTTAGCATTGCTGGGGTTTAGGTCTGAGAGATAGTTTTAACTACACTAGTAGAAAGCACAGGTTTGCCAAGTTGCTCCATTCATTCTAGGAGACCTTTTGTAGTAACCAACACCAGTAATCTGATAGCAGTGAGTGGTAGTACAGACACACAGACGGGATCCACACTGTTTACGTTATCTACAGACTACTAATACTTCTCAAAACTATATGAGGTGAAGTAAACCAACAAAGCTCTCTAGTAGAACTGGACAGATCTGTGTTAAAAAGCTCTGGCTTAGCTGTGAGCACTAAGAGGAATGTTAAAAAAAATGAAATCCATGAAGCTTTAGCAATTCTGGCAAAACACTTGCAGAATACTCATTCTGCCAGGATTGCCTGTGTCTTTCATGGAGAGAGGTGGAAATGGACTGGCAGAAGACCTCAGCTATCTCTTCTGTTGGAGTTTTGTTGTTGTACTTACACACAGATGCTGAGTAAACCAGTCTGAGTTCTAAGAAAAACTTCTTGTGATGATGAAAAACATGAAACACTAACCAGATGTGGCTGCTAGCTGCAGTAAAAGCTTTGAGTCCTCAGGGAACAAACAACTGGGTTCGTAGTCTCTGAAGAAGTTTGAGACAGAGAGCTGATTGATTTTTTTTGTGCACAAAACTGAAATGCAGTTTCATGAGTGACTCTGGCTGTGTTTGTTGATGATATTCATAACATTTCAAGGGGCCTTAACATTAATTCAGCTTTTGGCCTAAATGTTGAAGTGGTTTGATCTCAACTGGTCCTACTGAGCAACTACTGCTCAGCACTTCCAGTTATGTCTGCCTTTTCTTCTCCAGTGAGTAGCTCTCTTGTGCTTGGGCTGGGTGATGCAGAAGAGTCTGACATTTCCAGGAATTTATTATCTCTGGCAGAAGTCTTGTTAATGTCAGCTATTGATAAGTGGGAAAGTAAACATGTGGCTGATCAGGCAGGGTGCTTTCAGTGACTTACCACTAGTCTGATTTCATGTCACAGCATACATGGTCCTCCAAAGAAAAGTTTTTCTGCTACTAATAATTTTTAAATATTATTTTTAATGTATGGTTTTGGTTATAAGTCATCTACTTCATGCTCTTTTTTAATGCAGAAAATTCTTCTTCATATTTACAAATTTCAGTCACATTAGAGAGATCATTTTCTTGTTTTGTGAGAATTACTTGTGATTTAAGTGTCTCAACTGTATTAACCTTTAATGAATATGGAAAGGGAGTTTTCACATGTCCAACTGGATTCTTTCTACTTGCTGACTGTGAAATGTTTGAATTAAATAGCAATAACACAACCAGAAGGCTGAGGAAAGGAAGTTTATAAAGGCCAAGGCAAATCTGCAATAATTTGTTCGGATGGAAGGCATCTCCACTCTCCTTTAGTGAAGTGTTGTCAGAACTGTTTATGCGACCTCTCCCTACCCAGCTTCCAGGAAAATAACTCCTTTAGAAAACACGCTTGAAACATGAGTCTTTGCTAAGCTATCGTTTTTAGGCTGAACTAGGTTTAAGGGGCACTCCATGGAGTAATGATCATTGTAGATTTTGTAGTCTTTCCTGGGCAAACCATGTCTAGAAGTCAGTACAGAAGTTTGACTCTTCTGATTCTGTGTTTTCAAAAGGGTTCAGCTGTAATTCTGTTTAGGCTTGAAATAATCCAAAGCTGTTTTCTAGGCAGAACCAGACTGATGAAACTTGAATATCTGGCTTAAAAGTAAATGGAGTCCAGTTCAGACTGCATTTTGCTTGACTGCTTGTTTCACCATATGTATCCTAATATATGTTAGTCTTTCAGCTGTTTCCAAAGCCATCTCCTTTTGAATGTTTAATATTTAAAAACCAATTAGTTGCTTTTTTGTTTTGTTTGGACGGTTTGCAATTAAACATTCTTTCAAATGGGCTTTATTTAGCTAATTCTGTCACAAAAATAAGCTCTAAGGGAATGAAGAGAAGTTCAAGCTAGCCAGTGTTTATTTTTATTATTAATAATTTATATTATGGTTGTCCCTAGGGGAACTAGGGCCCCATTAAACTCAGTTTCCTCTGCATGTAATGACTGTGTCTCACAAAACCTTATACAGCAGTAGATGCATTTTTGCTCCTGTGGCAAAGGACCCTCTCTGTACTGCAAGGGTGTGTAGTGATTAAGATCATATTAAAAATGTTTTGTTTAAAGAAGCTTAAGCTAGAGGGAAAAGCTGCTACATCTTTTCTATAGAAAGCCATCACTAATGCATTTTTCCAGTCTGAGTGCCAAATCATGACTACAAGGGTCTTGTTCGTCCTCTCTGAAATTATGGCAAAGCTCCCAGTGACTTTGATGAGAGCAAGATTGAGCAGAGAAGTGATGGTCTGAAAACTCTTATCTATCTTCAAACTAGCAGCAGAAGACAATTTATATTTGAAGAACACACTGATGGACAAAGTTAGTTAAAAAAATAAATCCATGTTTAGTCGGATTTCTGTCAGAAGTTAAGGTTTTCACAGCATCTGATCTTAAATGTTTTGTCTATTTTATGTCTTGAAAAAAAGGTGAGATAGAGTCTTTTCACACCTGCTAAAAGCAAAGGACAGAACAGGGCCAAGCCCAGGACCTCTGTAAAAATTGGTTTGAATAGAGCTAGAGCAGCTCATCCAGAGGATCTGGCCTGCTCTCTCTGGGGTACTTTTGTGAGTTCAGGGTGTAGGACTGACACTGGCATGAACAGGGTTGTGAGGTGGAAGTGTTTTGAAGCTAGTAGAGCAGTGTAAATTTTCATCCTCAGCAGAACTGCCATCCTTCTCCCCTCCCCTTATGTGGAAGCACCAGTCTTTCCTGCACTCTTCCCATGGTTCCAAATGCAAAATCTAAACAGGAGTTTTCCTGACCTATCTGTTCCATATTCCTGTCCTCATTAGTTTAAAGGGGGTAAAACATCTGTTTCCAAGTATAGCTGTGTCGTTAGTATGTAGGCCTGGCTTATATGTTGGTTTGGTTGTTGTTTTTTTCCTCCCCCCATACAAAAATCACTAAATCTGGTCATGTAAGGCACAGATTTTATAGGAGCTAGAGTTGGGCTGTGCAAAGTTCACCTCATTAAAAACAAACCCAAACCAAATAAAAGCAGGGAATAACAGCATAAAAAATGTGGGCTGTGAATGTCAGAGCATATGTGTTAGGAACTGGTAAGAAAGGAAGGGGAAAGTACAAATATATTCACCTATATATTGTTTTTTTGTTTGTTTGTTTGTCCCACAAGTGAAATTTACATGGTTATGGAGTACCTACAGAAAGGGAATATTATTACAGAGCCAGTGTTAGAATTTCTGTGATAGCTCATTTGTTAGAAAATATGAGTTCATGTCTGTGTTAGGAGGAGTAAATTCAGACTAGATAAAATGTTCAAACCTAACAACTAATTTGTTGATGCTTCAGCTGTTAGCTGATCAGTGAGATCCATCCTGAATTGTTTTGCTTTTGACATACCTGAAAATTACTTCCTCTTTCATGATTTAAGGTACTGAGATTCACTAATCAGTAGTGGAAGTACCGACTGAAAAAAGTAAGTCTATGTCTACTTGGCATTAAAGAAAGTCTTAATCTTAGGACTTTAACTCTTAATAAAGTAATGGATTTATTGATCAGACAATTAAATGAGAGATGACCTTGGAGGTCTCTTCCAACCTAGTTGATTTTGTGATTCTATGATCACTTCTCCGGGTTCAGAGGCATGCCCCAACACACATACCATTGTGCTGGCTTTCAGAGATTTCAGTTTTTGAAGGTATCAAAATACATCCCACAAACACCAATTACTGGAAGTAATCTGTTGTGGTTAATACATTCTTCTCAGCGTAATAACAAAAACATCTATCTATTAATCATGCTGGTTTCTATTGAAGCTTTGCCTTGGGACTTTCCACAACCCTAAGGCTGAGATAGAGGACTCGTTTCATAAGTGACCTGGAAATGGGCTTTTAGGAAGCTACTGTCTCACCCTTTCTAATGGATGGAAACATGATCACACCTGATAAGTCTAGCTGTAACATAAATTCAGAGAGAGATTAGGTGAAACAAGGAGAATGGGACACCTATTACAGAAGAATGTTCCTTGGGGTTCCTAATTAAGGAGGAAACTCTCAAGGACAGAATTGGTAGGGTTCAGTGCCTTGCTGCCAGGCAAAATGTTCTTTGTCAGAAATGGAAGAGCCCGTTCATCACTTGTAAATTGCTCTCCCTCAGCGCCATCTGCTTCTTCTCTTGTCAGGAATTTGGTTTTAAGTATTCATTATAATGTAGCTAACTGCAGACTCAAATTCTGCCAAAGCTGAGAAAGCTGCAAGTCAGGCTAGCGTGTGGAGCCTGCCACATTCCTGAACTTCTGATTCAGGCTTGCAAGTTTGTCATCAAGTTTGAAATTGAAACCAGAGGAGCTAGCAACAAGCCCGGTGCTCATAAATCAGCTGATAATGGGTGAATTGTTCTGTGCCTTCCCCTGAGGAGGGAAGAAAACTCAGTGCAAAAGTACTTAGAGCAACTAGAAGAGCTATGGTGTAGGCAAATGTGGAGGAGCTCCATGTGGCTGTATGAGCATGCCACATACTGGCAAAGAAAGTAAAGGAGGATTTGGATTATATGCAGTCAGCGATTCTTTTCTTATTACAGCGTTACCCAAAAGACCCCCAAAACGTTGGGGTGAGATTTACAGCCAACCTTGAGCGTGAGTAACGCATTTCCATGAAAGAAATGGGCACAATACATCAGTGTGTGATCCGTGACAAGGTCTCCTTTGTGCTTCATTTGTTTGATATCTGCTGCCACTAGAGGGAGGTACAAAATTGACCACAAAATTATGTCTTGAAAAATAGTTTCCAGGTCATTAACTAAGTGCAGGCCAACATTTGCTGCTGGGATTCTACTGGAAATCTGGAATAAATGACTGATTAATTTCCTCTGGATGTGCACCAATGGCACCGAGAATAGAACTTGGATCTGTATGCTTAGATGAAAACTAATTAGAAATACAGTAACATTTGGAATTGCAGGCTTGAAAAACAGGTCATCTTGGACTTGAAATTTGAGTCCTGTGTTCAAAGACCTACACTAGAAATGGCTACATCAGAGACAGCACTTCCAGTGCAGGAGAAGCTATCTGAGGGAGGAGAAGCTATCTGAGGGAATTGCTTATGCTACTTAAATTTATTGCTGTTTAGGAGACCTGGACACCAGAACTTCATTTCCAGAAGCTGGCATAAAGCTATAGAAGGGCCTAATGGCTAAAGCAATAATGTGGATCGAAGCTGTTTATCTGATTTCCTTTTTATGACTTGACTATGGCTAGGAGGAAAGTATGTCAGCTATGTAGTATTTAAATATAGATTTGAGAGTTGAATCTGCCGAGATAAAATTTGCAAAAGAGTTTGAGCCTGGGGACCCCACCTTTCTAAACACTGTATGCTGTGGATGCAATTCTTACTAAAAATCAATCCAACTAGCTCCTAAGAACCTAACTTACTTTTGAGAATGGGATTATACTCTGGAATCACTTGAGATTTTCAAAACACAACCCAAAAGATGTAGGTTTGGTGTGAATTTAAGCACCCAAAACCTAAGTTAAATAATGTAGTAATAATCTAAGTTAAACAGGTTTAGGTCAAGAAGTCCTTTGGAACACATGTGCAGCTATGCAATGAATCAAATTCTTCTACTTGCAGCAAAATTGCTATGCAATTGTTGATGTTGCTTAGTCAAACCAGAAGAAATGTCTGGTGAATATGTGTGGAAAAGGCTTTGTACAGCTCTATCCAGTGGACTTTACAGCACTCTAGCTAAGCATACCTCTTTGGTAGATGGATTGCATCTTTCTGTAAAGAAAGTTGCACGAGTTCAGCTATTGATTTATTCCCATTATATGAACCAGAGGATAGAGATGAGAAGGAATGAGATGGGAAAGCAGGGAAAGTGTGAGAGAGAAGCAGTATTTACTTGTTGGTCCTTCAGAGACAAATGATAAAAGAACAAAGAAGGAAATTTCCAAAAGCTTGTCACAGGCAGCTCTTTGTCTCCATTACCTCATTTTTTTTCAAACTTCTTTTATGATATAAAACCAAAATATGAGACATTTTTCATATCTGTCACTGCAGTGACTCTTCCCCTGACTGTGTGTCGGACTAGTTGCGACTTAAATGTGTTGGTGTGAGATGCCAGTTCTAGGTAAGTGAATTGCATCTAACCTCAGATTCTGCTGTGGATCCTTGTGCTGGGAGTCCTTTCTACAGAGAGGATTTATCTGAAGAAAGGATCCTTGTTTGAGTGTCACGCTGTGTTAAAATAGCAATGTTGAGATGTGACATCAAGGGCACTCTCTGTTTTCCTAATTCAGATGACTTTTCATCTCTAGACAAATAACCAGAGAGCTTTTCCTTAGTTCTGCCGAGAGATGTACGTATAAATAGAATGTTTGTCTAACTATTGGACAAAAATGCTTACAATGTAAAGAGTTTTAATCATAAATTTGGAATGTTTATCTAGCAAATTAGACATTGCCACGGAGGTCAATGGTTTTCTAAAGAATGCTGGAGAGCAAAGATTAAATACAGTGTGTATTTTCCCAGTGGATTCGACACTCTGCTGCACACAAGATAGTCACTTCATTCTCCAGTCAGCCTTCATTACAACTACCTTTAGAGTAATTAGGGCTGAGACATGATGTTATCACTTCTCAGGAGCTTCATTAAATTTAATGGTCTGGATTCTTTAGATGTCCAATGCTGCAAAGTAAATGCTGAGGTCTAGAAATTTCCAGCCTGTTCCACAGTATATTGAAATCACAGAAAGCTTCAGTGGTTCAGGTCCAGCCGAGCCCTAAGAGTTTGTTCCAAGTATTTGACAGTATTATAATATGTTGTGACAATCTGGTTTATGTTGTTTCTTTATCAGTGTCATGAAAGACTTTAATGTCATTGTTTGCTGTTGTGTTTTGAAATGGATACCACCCACCATAAGGATTCAGAAGTGTTAATCCCATTGTTCCTCACTTTTGAAATAAATGGGAGGAAGAAAAATAAGTGTGGCTACATCAATGTGATGGCAGACAAATGTAGCTTAGTTTGCAAAATCAGCCTTAAATTTGACATGTTAGACATTTTCTGGTGTAAATATATTAGAATTGTCTTTTCACCTATTAGGTGTTTGAAATATGTATTTCTATCAGCTAAAATACTGATACAGATGCAATTACAGCAGCAAATTAGGTTACTGTTAGGAAGAAGTTCTTCACTGAAAGAGTGATTTGCCATTGGAATGGGCTACCCGAGGAGGTGGTTGAGTCACTATTCCTGGAGGTGTTTAAAAGGAGGCTGGATGAGGCACTTAGTGCCATGGTTTACTTAATTAGAAGATATTAGGTGATAGATTGGGCTCTATGATCTCGAAGGTCTTTGCCAACCTGGTTAATTCTGTGATTCTGTGGTGGAGTTTAAAACAAATTCAGGGAAATGAAATAAGTAACTTACAGCCTTTGGCTTACGGATTTTTTGAAACAGCAGATGATTAGTTGGAATCACTGATAATTTCTATAGTAAGTCCAGAGAACATCTATCTCTAAAGCCCTAAATGTTCATCTACTGAAATCACTACTGATTTTGATTGCCTGCAGTGAAAGCTGAGTTTCAGTAGGAATGGTATAGAACCAATACCCACTAATGGCAGATTTGCTTGGCTGTCGTGGAGCTGAAGTGAATTTTATAAAACTGTGCTCTAAAAAGACATAGACTGTAGGTGACAACCCTATAGTAAAATCTGGTTACTGTGCTATGCAGAAATGTACTTACTAAGAGAATTCTCCAGATAGCCACAAATAATAAGCCACATATTTAGGGTTAAGGCTGTAGTCCCAACAATAAAAATGTTGAGCACATCTGATACTGAGAAAAGGATTCTGTTATGATAATACAAAATGAATTAGTTGTGTTTTGCAAGTAAAGCTAATGCAGTGTTTACAGATAAAAATATATATAAAAATAACGATCTAAAAATGTAAGGAAGAAGTTAGCATCAGGTGGTGTAAGACACATGGCCATGCTCACAGAATGTACCCAGAATCACAAACATGATCCTAAAGCACTGAAGTGATTGACATTTGATAGCTTGTGGTCACTCACTCTGTCTATTTTCTTTAGTGCTTAATAATTTACTTGATTTGAGGCAGGCTTAATCTTATTAGGCAGCTGCTGCTTGCTGAAGCCAGTCAGCAGTGGGTACTGCCATACTATTGAGATCTGTGAGCCACCCATTGCCAAGGCCATCAACTCGATGTGTGTGTCCACAGCCAGCTGAAAGAAGCAGAGGTCTGGGGCAGTTTTTGCAGGCTGAGAGCAAGAGTGTGTCACTCAACCAACACCAACTAGGCATTTGCAGCTGGAACATTATGAATTTTAAGGAAACAGAAATATTTTACCCTACACTCAGTTCTCCAAGTTCAAGCAAACCTTTTTGAGATACTAAA
The DNA here is from genome assembly GCA_013400475.1 of Tricholaema leucomelas. NCBI lineage: Eukaryota > Metazoa > Chordata > Aves > Piciformes > Lybiidae > Tricholaema lacrymosa > Tricholaema leucomelas. Next base: position 1,508,287 of record WAAF01003466.1, on the reverse strand, counting down.
AGTGAAGACATGGCTACTGATTTAAAGTCCAAAACATGAGCAGAAGTATTTTGCAAGAAGTCTGTGAGTCATATTTTCCTCATAAAATCGTTGAAACCATTGTGCCTAGAAACAATTAAGTATGTGACTGGAAAAGTTTAGCCATAAACACAAACAGACACCAGCGTTTTGTTTGTAGAGGATGAAGGTCATTTGGCTTGAGGAACAGCCTAATACTGACAGGGGCAAAGCAGAACATGCAGTTTGTACTCACTGCTGCATAGAAGCTCTGATGCTTGGCAGCCCTACATGTCCAGGTGATGCTTAAGGTAAAGGCCAGTAGCCACTTATGGCAGATAATTGAAATGGGGGCAAATATACTCCTTTAATTTGGGAAAAACAACCACCCCCTCTTTTGGTTTATACCCAAACCACATTTCTGAGATGTACAAAACTGCAGGTATTAAAATGTTTGAGTCAGTTAATACCTGGCAGTTTGGAGATCTGTTTCAGAGCCACAAGCTTCAGCAGGCTTTATGAAGATTCCTTGGTTTTTTTCCAGTAGTTTGGTGTTTCTGTTGTCCCTGGCAGTAGGCTCCTTCAGACTGGTCTTGTGCTCTGCATGTGCCATCCCTTAGCTAGCTAGCTACTGTATCTACATTCTGTGCTTTGAGGAAGGTTAAAAGAGTGGAAGTTCCCCTGCTGCCCAGGGTATAATCTCTGTATTTATGAGATTTGGAGACGGTGGCCTTTATAGCAGAGGTTACAGGGTGGAAGCCAGATTTAACTCAGCTTTGTCAGAGGTCCTTACCTGATGTATTTCCAGCCTAAAGGGAGGGTTGAATTTGAGATATGTCCAGATGCTTTCTCTCAGGGGCAGTTGTAACGTAGTTCAGCACTTGGTTTTACAGACACTCTGGCTAACAAAAGGCTCTGTTTAAACAACTGCATTTACAAATCTTTCTTACAAATATAATGTTGTCTTGACATCCTACTTATGGTCTTCTACTCAGAAGTGTGAAATGAGCTGTAAGATTTCTTTCTTGATACAAAAAATATATATGCAGGTGTGTACCAAGCGGTATTTGACTTTGCCAACCTTATTTCAGAGGCAGAAAGATAGTCCCTTTAATGGTGCTTTCCTAACATTATTTGAATTCTTTTCATTCTTGTAAGAGGAGTCGAAAATCTGTTTGTGAATTGCTTTTGGCTGTAGCTAGGCGTTAGAGCAGAACATGACATGGTCAGTGGCCATGAGGACTGAGCTCTGTGCCGTTAGGAAACACCAATGACCCCTGAGAATGTTGAGATGCTTATGGCTGTGTGCAGTTGAGGTCCAATTCATCTGTCATTTCTGTTGCAGCAGTGCATCTTCTTAAGTCCAGAATTATAGTTGATTTATGGAAACATATGGGGCTACAGAATCCTGTCTAGGAAATGTAAGCAATTCATTTCTTTCACTAACAAAGTTTGGAGGTCTGTTCATTTCCAACTTAATTCTTCACAGTTCAGTACCACAGATCTTTACTTTGGGACTCTTCTCATAATTTCCCTATTTCTGTTGGCTGTCAAAGGTCTACCTGATTTTCTTTGGTTCTTACCTACATGCTTCAAAGGCTTTCATTCTCATTCTATGCAGGCTTTAGGAGTCCTGTGAAATTGGTCAAGTTTTTTCCTGCATTTTCTTCCTCCTTTTTGCTCAGGAACTAATTTTCCCAAGTTAAAGGGCTGAGGAATAGATCCTGGGAATCTGGCTTAGCCTTGATGAGGGATGTGGTCAATAACCATGAGGCTATGCCTTTAATTTCTTCCTTTAACAGCTTGTTACACAATCACATTTTTCAGTAAGTTGCATGTTTTTCAGTCTAATGATCCTTCTGCTGCATCGCAGTTCAGAGACTTCAGCATCTGAAAACTAGAGGAAAGAATGGAAAATATGTTGAAAATTCACCTTTCTCTGATTAAGGGTGTTAAGTAGGCATCCTTTTAAAGCAAGAGAATGTGAGTGCTATACAGTTTGGTTAAAAGATGATTATGACTCACCTAATTTTTTCCATGTAGCAGTTGATTACCGAAGTCATGTGGACTTCAGTGCACTGAATACAGACCACCTAAACATGCCCAACACCTTCTTGGACCAATTAGTTAGCTTGCAAAGCAGGTAGCTGTTTGGCTCAAATGTATAATTTTCATATCTTATCTGAAATCTTTTGCTTTTTTCATGAGCTTGGCACAGCACAGAGAGCAGGCAAAGAAATGGGTATCTTAGACCTCAGTTCAGGGAACTGACTGAGTGGCTTCTAATGAAAGAAGTCTCACTGTAGTGTATCTCCTTGTGGAAATCTATGCCAGTGTTTGTTGCTGTGTTGGTAGGTAATGGTACTTAAAGCATAGTTACTTACAGCAATTCCCTGTACTTGTAGACTGGACCAGAATTAGCAAAACACTCTCAAATCTCACTCCTCTCAGGGAGTGTATTTAATCATTCAGTTCTTTACGTGCAGTCTGGAGGAGTGTTGAGCACTGAGCATTGCTCTCAGAGTTAGTGGCAGAGCCACTATGAGAATTTTCATATTTCTGGGCTTCAAGTCTGACTAATGGTAGCCATGCTGGGGGAATATTGTCAGGTGTAAGGGTTGAGTGTGGGTGCTTCTTTCCAGTATCTACTGTGATTTAGAGCTCACTGTTCCTCAGAGCTCGTTGTGTAACGTGGGACAAACTTTTACATGGAACATGCAGGGCTTTTTGTTGGAGTTTGTGCAGTTCTACAAATAGACACTCCAGCTTTTCATTTTACTCAGTTTTACTCAGTTGTGATGTTTAGTTTACACCAGCTTGAGGGGGAAAGGAAGGGAATTTTTCTGTATATTAACTGTCTGGGTGATTTTCTACAGCTGTCTTGAAGGATATGTCTGTTACTTATACACTAACTTGGATTCTATAGACATATGGCAGAGAACACAATTCTCCAGAAAGAAAAAGGGTTTGAGTGATGGAAAACAGAAGAGAGCAATCCAAGAGAAATCCTGCCAAAGGAGGAGCATGAACCTGAAATTTACGGCTTAAACCAGACTTCTGCTGTGGGCTTAAGTACCACACTCACCTAGTTCTACCATTGATTGCAGTGTAGCTCTGTGCAGATGCAAAGAACAGCTTTTTGACTAAGTCTGGAGGTGAAGTATTGTTCTGGCATCCAAGCTGATTTGGAAATATATTGGTTGGCTTGAACTCCTTAAGCAGTGGGACAATTAAAGGGTTTTTAAAAATCAGAACTGTAGAGCGCTTGTGGATTAAGGCTGTTCTGGCATTTACATAGTAGTAAGTTTGTAAAATCAATCAGAAATTGAAGAGGGCATGAGAGATTTCATTTTAGACTACTCAGTCCTTTATTAATTGCATTGTGGATGACACCAGAGGAAACGTGTATAGCAGACAAGTGGGAGTCTTTATTTAATCTACTGTCTGTTCAGACTTTCCAATTCTGTGCTTCTCAGCGCTTGCAGCAGCACAAACCCGAATTGCCAAGGAGGTTTTAACTCATCTGTTTTTCCTCTTTATTTCAGAATCCAATAGACAATCATGTCAGTCAAACTCACATTCGTGTCTCCTGCTGATGGAGGTGGTATCAGCAGGAGTTGTTCCTTCACTGGATTCAGCACTGTGCAAAGCAGGAAATTAGCGTAAGTAGCACAAAAAGAAAAGATCTGAGTGTTTGAGCAACAGACATTAGGTACTGTCAGTGTGGTTTTTAACCTAAGGGACCTATGTGTCAAAGTTGTTCCTTAACCTTATCTTAAAACTGTTGAATGTTGTCGTGGTTCACTGATAAAGAGCCAGACTTCACCCCACATTATCTTACTGCTATACAGACTGTACTCCAGAGATGGCTGAGTTTCAGAGGTCGTGTATCAGGCTGTTAACAACATCCATTTCTTTGAGAAACATAAAGGGCCACAACCCTTCTGGTTAGCAGCCCAGTATGACACTAATGTTTTCTGACTAAAATCTTCTAAATAGTTATGGTAGCTAAAAGTCTTGTGAACTTTTAAAAAGGTGGAGCTCTTAATGGTGAATCCTGGCAAAATATGTAACTGAAGCTAACTGAAGTTCTCCTGCAGTTACTGAACTATAATGCCAGAGCAGCATCATATGAGAGGAAGGGCTGCTGTCTAGCAGTGCCACAAATGAGAGGAGGGGAAGAATGCAAACGAGCCAAGAAGGCCACTGCAAGTCTGCTGTCAGAAACAGGTCTATAGTACAGCCAAGGCTGCAGTCTAGTTTTCCAGTCTTCAGTCAAGCCTTGTAATTGCTAAGCCATCTCGCATTGTTTTTCCCTTTTTGCTTGTCATAAATTGTTGTGTAGCATTGCAGTGTAGATAACTGCACATTTTCTACTACAAATGCTTTGCTCATTTTCTGAATTCAGTGATCCCTGTATAGCCTGTCAAATGCTTTTAGAAGAGATGATACATAAATGGAAAATTAATGTAATATCTGACTGTCAGTGCATGTTAGAACAAGGTGAATCATCCAGTGGTATCACACAGATGTGTTGGAAAGTATTGCACTCAAAACAGTCCTGTTGTGTACCACTGAAATGCCTGACTCGTGTCATAAAATATCTTCTCAAAGAGCCAAATAACTGAATTAACCTTCTAGTTAAGCACAGCATGGTGAAGTAAGAGTTTGTGATACAGTCGAGAAGTGTGAACATCCAGTTACATGAATATGTCGTGGAAGCTGGAAAGTAGTATTGCACCTAGCAAAGATAAGACATCTACAATCACATCACTGTGATCCTGAGAAAAATGCTGCCAATAAACGGTGTAAATTATATAAGTTATATAAATGATGTAAATTATGTAAGCCCAAGGGCATAGTGGGAGTTCTAGCAGGGAAAGGATCTACCAGGGAGAGCGTTGAACAGCTCCTTCTCCAGTGAAGGCATAGTTCAGCAGCATAGAAATGCTCTGAACAGAAGGATTCATGTATCCATTAAGATTATTCTGTTACTTCTAGCTGCAAAAGTGTCTAACCAAATGCCTCTCTTTATACATGCTTTTATGATGTTGCTTTTCATTATTTAAATGTTTAGACAGGCAGTTTTGTTCAGGAATCACTGCAATAAGGGAAATCTATGTACTAGATACTCAGTCACAGCCCAGTGAGCACCCAAGAGCCTTCCCCAGCATAATGAAGAAATTTTTTAATCACCTTTTCCTAACTTATCTCTCCCTCAGGCACAGCAAAGCACAGCAGGAGATTGCAAGGGCCCTGTGCAAGGTCTGTCCAAAGGATGACACACAAATCAGGTCCACATGGAGATCCTTAAGCAGATGCTAAATACACTTCTGCATTTCTTTAGCAGCTTCCTTTTGAGGCTCTCTGTCAGACACACTATTTCATTTTGCCTCACAATGGTCTCTGCAGGAAGTAAATGTTATTACTGTTATCTATAAAGTGGGAAATCTGATACTTAAATTACTAAGTTCACAAGGGAAAGTAGCAACACAGGATCTAGCTTTGAGCTACTGTCCCTAAAGGCCCATGTCAACAACTTAACATTTCTATGAAAGGCATGAAAATGGGATTCTTGACATCAGTGCACAGAGTGTGTATGGGCCACATCGGTCAAGAAAACGTGGAGTTTTAAATCCCAGTCCTGTGTGTATCTAGTGCTTAGATGCTACTCTCTAAGAGAAGGGAAATGATTTCCTGAATTTAGGATTTGAAGTCCAGAACTCTGAAGGTAAATGTGAAAGTCCTTTCCTTTCCAAAAAGAAATAAAATCCAGAAGTAATTTGAGCTTTTTTATTTGAAAGGATGGAATTGTCTTTTATCTTCCATGTGGTATCTTGCTAATTAGAATGCTCACTGAGAGCATGGAACTGGATATTAGTTCCTTCTTTGCATGAAAGAATTATAGGTGATGATCCTTCTAGGAGACTCTTTCAACTGTTCTTATTAGCTAGACTGTCCCTTCCAGTGATTTTCCTGATGAAACTCTCTTGCTTTGCATGGAATACTCAGAGTCATGATCATAAGAAAGAAACCAGTATTACTGTAAGTTTCTAATTTAACAGTTATATTCCTTGTTATAGGTCACCTGAGCTCCAAATGGTTCGCTTAATTAATACTTTAAGCCATCCTAAAAAGAACTAAGATAATCATTAAGGTGAAGGAATTAAATATATAGAAATGTTTTGCAATGCTCAATTTTATCAGATGTTTTTGTAGATTTTATGTTTAAAAATGGAGTTGAGTGGGAATTTAGCACCAGAATAATTAATTACTGAAAAGGTTTCTATAATAGGACTGGGGACATCTCTCAGGTGTGCTGAGCCCAGGGTTTAATCACCAAGCCCCATAATCTCCTTAGGTCTTCAGTCACATGCATAGAACTTAAACCAGCCAGTGGCTAAGTGTTAAGCCTGTTGATATTCATTATTGCTCCAGGTGATCTGAATTTAGGGTAGAGACTATAAAGAAGGTGGAAAGCTTTGCTGAGAGAAACCAGTTGGCTTGACTCAGCTCAGCTTGGCAGAATGGGAAAGTTCTTTGGATAATGTTATTTTAAGTAGCTTGATTTAGGGGGATTATTGACAAAACTATATAAAAATAACTTAAGACTTAGAGGAATGCACAGATAGAGGTAAGCCAGGCAGGAGTCTGAATGGCAAAGAGCTATTTGCAGAGAGTTTATTTTCTGGTTTATATGTGGTTTAGGGATAGATAGATAGATACAACTAATGGCTTGGGGTGCTCTAACTCTTTAGGCTAGCACTAAAAGTCCTGTTGGTGGGGACTTTTATTAGAAACAGTCTTTAATTTTGGTTCTGCAGTTTGTTTTAAGAGTAAATGAGGTGTTAGATATTGGGAAAAAACACCTTGATGATTGTGTCTTATATGCAGTCTGGGCTTGGAAGCTTGCTCTTCTGAAAGGTGGCAGAGCTCTGAGCCATCATTTAAATGGATGTTGACTGCAGGCAAGGAAATAGCTATTTCTAAAGGCCTTTAATGCTAGCTTTATCAGTTAGACCTTAAGCAGACCAAAATTGTGTTGCCTCGTTTTCCTGAATTGCAAGTGGGTCAGAATGGGAATGTCTTTGTTTTGCAGTGTGGCTTACTTGACTAGTTGTGTAGTTGACCCAACAGCTAGTGTGAAGGCGCACACAGAGAGAGGGCCTTGGCCAGCTGCCATGCATGTCTGTTAAGAGCAGTATGAGCACCAACTTGTTATTAACCTGTTATACAAATGAGCTTTGCTTTTCCTTGCTCAGTGTTCCCACACACCTTCCCAAAGAAATGGGGACCTGCAGTTAGTCTTTGAAAAGGATAGAAAAGAACCACTGGGCTTCTCCAATTTGTGTCAGGCTTAGAGAAGGACATGTTTCATGTTGAAAGTCACAAAAAGCCTTGCAGGCTTACTGTAGCAGGTGTTTAAGGCCCTTCCTTAACTTTCTAGTGTTAGCTGTGAAAGTATTATCAGTGAGTACGAGAGCTTTGTTCTTTTGAGTAAAGGAATATGTGATTGGATTCAAGACTTGTAGCCTGGAAGCTTTGTAGGTTAGGCATCTCCTCCCAGGTAATGTGTTTTTTTTTTTCTTTCTCATATTTCTTTCCTCTTTCTACAGGAAATCTCTCAGCAGAAGTTCAGTGAGATCAAGAATGTCACTGAAATCCCCCAAGGCTTACAATTCCCTGCAGAAGGGAGCAGTCATCTGGGATCCAAAGCCACTGCAGGTGAAGAAAATTTTTGAAGCTTTGAAGAAAGGACTTAAGTAAGGACTTTTTCAATACTGTAATTTGCCTTACGTAGTCATGCTGCTTAAGTCTGTGTATTGCTGTTCCCTGTCTCTATCTGGCATCTCCTAAACATGCATAGTGACTTTCCCAGACACGGATTTGGGACCTAGTAAAACAAGTTTCCTTCCCTCCCAGACAGTCTGCTTGCAAAAAAAGTGCTCTGATGTTTTTGTCTGTTACTAGTTTGTTACACTTCTACCTGTCACTGATTCTTTAGAGAACTCTGGGGGGAAATTCTCCCATCTCTTGGGCAGCAGCTGAGCTCCCTTGAGGAATGGAGGTTTTCGGAGTGTGTGGGGTAGCAGGCAGAAAGTCTGCAGATGAGGGAGAAACTTGGATAAGAATGGGACAGACAGTCCTGGAGGGTGACTGGTAGAAGGTTTCTGGAGAGGGAGTTTGCTTTGACTCAGCAAGCTGACTTGAAACCAAGGCTGAAAGCAAGGGTGTGCCCTGCAAGCACACAGTGGGGGGAGGCTGGTTCATAAACCATGCTAATTGGCCAACACTTATTAAAGAATTAGATATTCTAGTGTTTGGGAAAAAGAAATCCTGAAACCCACTCCACTCTGGAATTCAGAAGTACTCTACCATCTCTAGATAGCTTATTGTAAGGGAAAGATCTAAACAGATCCACCTGAAACTTCAGCTGACTTGTGATGATGAAACAGCTATAGTATAACTCCATCTTATTAAAGCAATGTAGGTAACATTACCCTTCTTTAAATGTAGTGCTATTTCAGAGTCTTTACTATGATTGACTGCACAGTCAGTGTTGCATCAGTACAGACTTAAGAGTGATTTTTTTTTTTTCCCCCCATTGTCTTCATGTGGAGATCTGGGGTGCATACAGCAGACACAAGAGGCCAAAGGGTTGGCTGGCAGTCTGCATTTAGGGTGCTCTGGCTTTGAGGAAGCTGTCAGTTACCTCATAGAAATGCTGATATTATTCAGTTCTGAGATGGCAAATAAAACGTGGGTGAGTTTGCTCTCTTGGTATTGCAGACCAGAAAGGAAGTTGTGGGAAGTGCTGTTTGCTTCCATTGTGACTGAAACTGGTCAGCCTTTAACTGAGTCCTCAAATCTTACATAAAAATACACACCCAAAGTTGTTGCAGATGAGGTTGATGGGTCTAGTCTAATATCATGGGAATTTAATTTACACCCTGAGGCTCCTATTGGAAGGTAAAATATCTTGGATCTGCAAGCCCTATACCTCTTACTGCTGGCATTGTGCCAGCAGCAGAACTGTTGTTTCTTTTGCTGCTGTCCTCAGAATTTTGCTACTGTATTAATTTTGAGTGTAGTTTGTTTTCTTAAGCAAGAACGTAAAATGCATTGTAACACTGTTGTAAGCTCAGATGTGTCACGTTTGTATTCCAATAAAGACTGTAAAGTCTTAGTCCTAAAAATTTCAGTCAGTATCTTGTTACTGGGTTTAGATTTAAAGCAAATAACAAAACCAAATGTTTTTTGCAGAGTGTAGAATTTATCAGAGCTTAGGGAGGAGGAACCGTACAGTGGATCAGAATTTGTTTCCAGTTCTGCAGGGAACGCAATATGAGCAGACTCCTGCCAAAACTGAGTAGCTAACTAATTGACTGAAGTAACCTACAGAAAATAACTGTATCAAATAGCAATGCAAAGTCCAATTTTTAAGTAGATGCAGACTAAGTCTTCTTGGTGCTACAGTGACTTGAATTTTTTAGCACAGAACATGTTTTACATGCCTGTTTCTTTACAGCTATAGCAAGTAACTCTTTATCTGTTAACCATCTGGGTATCATTCCAATAACTCTTTATTCTCTTAACCATCTGGGTACCATTTCATCAAGCTGGCAATTCTAACACATATCTAAAAGTGATGAATCTCTTCTAAAAAGAAAGCAAACTCTTTCTGCCACCAGTTTTGGCTGCTGCTGCAGTGAGCTGTTAATACGCAGCATAAAGAGCAGACAGCTGAATGCTGGGGCCACTGGGGTCTCTTGGGGGAACTGGTTTTGTAAAAGTAAGAAAATTAAATGTATCAAAGCAAATGTGTAGCTGTCTAAAACAAGGCTATTTTGACTGCTCAGAGACTGTCTTCTGTAGTATTTACCAGGTGAATCTTGTTCCCTTTTAAGCATAAGAGGAAAAAGTTACTAAGTCTTTCCTGGGTTGGAAGAAGATGGTATCAGCAGACATAGCTGGGAACTCCTAAGGGACAGCACTTGCATGAAAGCAGCTCTGTAGGAGCCAGCTGGCACCAAGTGCTTCACACCTTGCAAAATAGTTCCCATTCTGGAAAAATTAATGGTTACATTAAGACATTGTCTAGCACACTAAAAGGTGGTGTTCAGCTCTACTCACTAGAACACCGACATGGGCCCTACCTTACACACAGGATACTACTGTGAATTTCATTTTGTAGTGCTTGTGTTTTATGTTGGGATCCTTTGACTTTGTGAGATGGAGTTGGTTGATGAATTCTTGCTCCTCAGTAACAAAAGACTTGTTCAACAAATGAGCTGGCCTTCTACCTTACAGAAAAGTTTCCAGAAGTCCAATCAGGAACAATTAGACAAATCTGAAAAGGAGATCTCTAAATGTTAGGTAACAGTAAAAAGTATCTGCTGGCATTTGTGTACAGACACTTCTCTAAGATTTTCTGTAGAGATATTTGTCTACAGAAACTACCCTTTCTCATCAGTTGACCCATGTCTATACAGCCATCCACTTCTCTAGAGAGTAAAACAAGAGAAATCTTCTAGAGAAGGAAGTTGCTTTGTAACATTCTGCCAAAACAGTGTTTGGGGAGGTGTTATAATGGATGTACCAGAAGAATGTAACTCTAGGTTCTCTTCCTCTCCAGTGAGTACTTGGAAGCACATCAGGCTGAATTGGATTATCTCTCTGGACGACACAAAGATACGAAAAGGAACTCCAGATTGGTAAGATGCTTTTAATGTTAAGTACTTTAATGACTTTAAAGTCACAAAAATAGATGGCTTCTCATGTCTGGGACTCCCAGGGGTTTTCCAGGCCCTGAGGTAAGATCCAGCAAGACACCACAATCAGAAATGTACCAAGAAAGTTAGCTTTACATAGTGAGACTTAAACTTGAGAGTTCTCAGTTTCAATATCCGACAGTGTTCTTCAGACAGTTTTCTTTTATGGGGATTCTATCTCCTTGTATCTGTTTAGTGGTTGGTGTTCGTACTTTCTTTGATGGGGATTCTATCTCCTTGTGTCTGTTTAGTGGTTGATGTTTGTACTGAGCTCTGTGTGGACAGAAATGGAGATAAAGATCAGACTTTTTCTATAGTTAGTGAATGTGCCCTTGTAACCTAGATTATGTCTTGTTCTCAACTTCCTAGAAACAACTGCAGCAACAGTGCTGACGAAAAGGCAACTTACAGATGCAGCTTCATCTTTCACTTGGGAAATAATAGCTAGATTAAAAGACAAACCCCTCCATAAACTCTCATGTAACATGTCCAATGTCCAATTCCTTGTTACAGCTGGTGGTGAGGCTCTTGTTGTCTCTCTTGAAGCATCTGAAAAAACAAACTAAGCAATCATGCCCATGAAGCTACTCAGAAAAATTATTGTATCCCAGTAAGCAGTGCACCCTGCTATAGTGTAACTTAACATGCATAGTGATTTCTTGCAGGAAATATGGAAGTGTTAATATGTACAAACGTATATGCTCTCCTCTTCAGTTTGTGTTGTTTCTCTTTCAGGCTTTCTACTATGACCTGGATAAGGTAAGGCTGTTGAGGACAAGATGCAATGTTGTAAACAGAAAAATGGATGATGTCTCTACTGTGTTTCTTAAAGCTGTGTTCAGGAAATGATTTCTCAAGCCCCTCTCTTTCCCCTCTTGTGAAGCAAATCCGCTCTGTGGAGAGATACATCAGAAAGCTGGAGTTCCACATAAGCAAGGTAAGGGGGGGTTTATCTTGTACGTGTAAGGCTTGCACTGCTATGTAAGCAAACTGTTTTCTATCTAGACAATTGGTTTATAACTCATCTGAAATGAAATAATGCTGGGTGCTTTTTGAAAGCTGTAACCACTCTCTATAAAGAGGAGAGGGGGTTTTATTTATTTATTTTCTTGAATGGGTCTATTCAGGCTGGAAGTTGGGCACAACCCAACCTGAGTTTGCCTGTGAAACTGGTTTACATATGCTGCCAATTTTTTCAGAAAACATGACTGTGGGAAGGCTTCGATGTTCAGCCTCCTTCCCACAAGAGGCCAAATGGGCAGCTCTGCAGAGTGCATGTCTGCTGTCTGCCCTCTGCTTCCAAAAGAATCGGACCTCTCCTCTGACATAGCTGAAGGTGTAGCTAAGCTGTATTTAGGGAATCACTTTTCTGCTCCCGAAGTAATTTTTCCCTAAACAAACTGTCACTCTTTGCTCCTTGTCTTCTAGCCTGTGAACAGCAGGGCAAACTGTGTCTCAATATGCCTTGGTTTTTCTGCAGGGATGCTTGCAAACTGTTGCACTGGCATCTGTCTGTAAAATGCAAGAGCTGCAGCATTCTGCAATGCCATGATAATGGGATTTGGTTGGGTTTTTTTGCCAGGAAAGACTCACTGATGTTCCTTCACAAATTTTATTAAAACTATGCCAAGGTAATTCTTGTTCCTTCTTCTTCCACCACTGAATCTTAAAGGTAGAAGAACTCTATGAAGCTTACTGTATCCAGTGCAGGCTACGAGATGGAGCCACTAATATGAAACATGCCTTTTCCTTGTCTCCTTCCACCAAAGCCTCCAGAGAAAGCCTAGTGGAGCTTTACAAGAACTTCCAAGAGTGCACAGAGGTAAGATATACTACAGATATGCAACAGAGACCTGACTGTTCCATAGCAAAAGTGTACTAGGACTTGCTGCTGACTATTTTTAACCCTCACCATTAAAAAAAAAAAAAAGCTTAATGTGTGAATGAAATACAGGTACAAAATGTGCACTGCACCTTGAATTCTGTACTCCATTTTGTGCACCTGTGTAGCTTGGCTTCATGCATTTGTGAGAACGAGGGAAAATCCTTTTAATTTCTACTTTAATACTGGGGTCCATGATGACTTCCATGGAAAGTAATGGGATGAGAACTGAATAATGAATGAGCTCTGCTGTTTTTACAAAACAAGCAGTAGAAGGCAACTGACAGCTAACTGCTCAAGCAGTTCCACTCTTCTGTAGAGCTGCAAAAAAAAAAGAGCCAAAGTCTTCTAAGGATGAGACCAGAAAATGGCATATATGAGAAGGCTTTGGCACTGCTTTTCAGTCGTAGTGACTGCTCAGTCTTTCTTCTAGGACATGTGCTTTATAGAAAGTGCGTTGGAGGTCCATTTGGGAGAGTTTCACTTGAAGATGAAAGGTATGTTCCTCTCTTGTTCCCCTCAAGACTCATCGTAGCTTTAGGGCTTCTTATGTAGCAATCTGATCTGTTGAAAGTCCATTTATTCAGTGTCAGTTGTTTTCTCTGGCTTCCTGGATCAAATCCTGAACAGAAATTTGGCAACCTTCTTTTTGCTTCAGCACTGCAAGGCGGCTCTGCAATGATATTTTATATTTGAGCACAAAAGCTGACAAGCTTTCTTCACTAAACTCAAAGTTTGTCCTATTAAGAGTGTTTCAGGCTGATGGCATAGCTTGAGCACAGAGCTGAGCACAAGCGGGTGTTGGCCAGACAGTCTCTTGCTTTATTGCAAGCTGAGGCTTTGGGGGACGTTGTGAAACTCTGCAAGTCTTAGGAGTTTTCCTTCTCTTTTCAGGCTTGGTGGGCTTTGCACGGCTCTGCCCAGGGGACCAGTATGAGGTGCAGTATAAAGCAATTCATTTTGTCATTTATGTTGCTGCTGTGAGTTTGCAAGGGTGCAACATATATAGAAGGGGAGAGGGAGACTGGGATAAAACCATCTGATGAGAACAACGGTTTGGCACATTTGCTAGGTACTCTGCCCTCTGAGACTGAAGAGGGAAAGATGAGATTCAAGCATTAGGGGAGGTTTAAAAGGTGGTAGTCATTAGGTTTTTTGTTGGTGTTTGGTTTTGTGGTTGTTTCTTTTTTTTCCAAAACCAACCTATCAAGTCTCTGTCTTCAAAGTTGCCCTGTCTTCAGGTAACTGTTGTTGCCTATTTCTTGGAAGATTGCTTTTGGCATGACTTGAATGCATCTTAGTATTTCACTCAATTGCTCTCCTGCTTCTGACAGTTCCAAATGAATTCCAGCATGCCTTGTATTTCAGTACTTGCTATGCAGTGTAACTTTGCAGTATTTCTAGAGTGGGTGGGATGTGTCATTTGGTGCTGAGTTAAGGTGCAACCTTAATCTCTGCCCCCAGTCTTCTATCCTTATCCAAATTTCTAAATGTATTGTGATCTAAGGAATGATTTTTGTCTCTGTGGTACTGGAACAGTGTGAGACCTACCTATGGTCTGAAGCAAACATACTAGGGATATGCTGATCCAACATCCTATTTTCTTTGTGGTTTATAGGTGTTTGTGCGACTGGGGCGCCAAAAATGGAGGTTGAAAGGCAAGATTGAGACTGATGACAGCCAAACGTGGGATGAAGAAGAAAAGATTTTCATACCCAATCTTCATGAGAAGTTTGAAATCAAGGTGTGGTGTATAATGGTTGGATTGGAATCAGTGGGTTAATATGGTCTTCTGCCATACTCCTTACCTGTTAGACTACCAAGCATTTGTCAAAATTCTTACCTGCTTTTCTTTCCCTAGCTGTATAAAAATGAGTGTTAATCAATGTTCTGATCACTGACCAGACCTCTACTTCTGGTTTTGTGTTGCTCCTAGCACTCATGACTGTGGTAGTGCATCTGCTTTCCTGTGTTCTGGAGTCTGGTATCTGTCACTGTCTTTTTAGTTTGTTTTAAATAAAATTCCTAGATCAATATCTGGGATTTTCTGTGTTGAAGTCTAGATGTGCAGATAAAAAGATATGTGTGTATGTATGTGCTATTTATAGCACCCATGTGGAATATTAAGTACCTGGAGTTCTGCTCTCTATTGAAAAAGAGAAATGTGCATGTGGAAAACACAGATCACTCCACATGTGTGTTCTGAATGTATAGTTCAAATGTCCCTTTATCTGGGTGCACTGCAGATTACTTTGTCATGTTTTACTCCTGAGATGCACTATGTGTAAAGTACTAATAGCATTCACGTGCTGGTGCACATTGTCTGTAGTTTGTTTAAGGTTCTGACACTTCTTTTTCAAGTATCTTAGGAGGAGGCCATGCCCTTAACAGTGAGAGACCTGTGCTAGTGGTCTGTGATGCTTAGATGACGGATTGTGGGTACCCCTGGAGGGGAGGCTTGTGTTTTTCATAGACCCGTGTGTAGCTGCCCCTGGCATTGGTTCTGGCACTTACCTAGCAGGTGGAGTCAATCTTTAAACAGCATTTCCACTGTAGTCTGGCATCTTTCATGGGCTGGGCTGGGCTCTGCAGCATGACTCTCGTCAACCTAAAAGGAGCTGGGCTCGAAGGCTGTGCTGGATCCTATTCTGCTAGGAAAGTGTGCCAGTGAAGGGTTTCAAGTTTTGGCAGCTGTGTTAAAGCAGCTATTGCAATGTTCCCCTCCTATCTGGCAGCAAGAACTAGGTCACACAGGAGAGACTCTTTGGCATCTTGCCGGCACAGCCTTTGGAAATGTGCTCGTAACGCATTTTTTTGCTGCCGCTGCTCAGTGAAGATCAGGTGAGAGGCTAACTCAGGTCCCTGTTTTCTCATAATAGTTTTGAAAACTTGTCTTACTTTGTGTGACCATGATAAGTTTTACTCTTTTTGTCAGCTTATGAAAGTCTACTGACTAATGTTCTCCACACCCTCCTGCTCTTTCCACTTCATGCTTAATAATCTTTGCCCAATACAAATACATAGCAGGTTTAAAAAAAAAATAGAGAAGTGCCAAAGAGTGTTCCAAGAGGAGCCTAGCAACACAACTTCTGCTAGTTCTTAGAGGGGATGAAGGCATGTAACTAATTCCTGAAGTGGAGTTTAGGCACTTCTAAAAATCTGTGCTGGCTGATGCTTTATGTGCTTCTAGAGCAATTGGATCTGAATTGGTTGTATATTTTTTGGTAGGAAACGCTTGATTAAGTGTTGTTGTTTTTTTTTTCCCCCCAAGTACCTGAAGAAACAAAGTGCCAGGCTGGGAAAAAACCCACAAGTCTGTAGCTGCATTGATAACAAACTTAGAGCCTCCTGCAGAGCTAGAGGAAAGAACTGGCACATCACAGTTCTGATTATGGTCTGCAGCTGAACTCAGATGTTTAGAGAGGTCACGGTGGACGCAGACCTTAGTGCTTGCAGATTCTTTAGGCAGCAGTCTGATGTAGGTAGGCTAATAGACTTCTCTGTGATATGTCTTATGGTAGTGTTCTAATATGCAGACAAGATGGACTTGGTGCTGTAAATACCAACTGCTTGTACACATACCAGAGCTAAAATTTCCAAATTTCAGACTGATCTTAAGAAAAAAGTTCATCTGCCATAGTCTGTCAGAGGTGCTGTACAGCTCTGCCTCTCCCTGACTCATACAACTCCTTTCCTCTTCACAAGCCGTCTATGACGTGGTCCTTGTGTGGGGGTATTGGCCCACAGTGCTCTAGGAGCCCAGAGCTGTATTAAGGTTTTAAGTTTGATGTGAGCATCAGAGTGGATCTGAGCCTGGAGTGTTCTCTTTCACGTACATGACTTGGGATAGTCTGGAACAATGAAAATGGATATGTTTGTCTGTCCCTGCAGGTGACAGAGCTGCGAGGACTGGCCACTATTCTAGTTGGTGTCGTGACGTGTGACAGCGTAAACTTCTTTACGACCAAGCCTCAGGCAATCATTGTGGATATAACCGAACTGGGCACCATCAAGCTGCAGCTGGAGGTCCTCTGGAAGTAAGTACAAGCTTCAGATGAAAAAATCTGGAGCTCAACATTTGAAATAAGGAAAGACTCCCGAGTGTGTCCCATAGTAACATTCATCACCAGTCATGTTTCTGTTTGCAGAGCGGGTGCAGGATAGATAGCAGTCAGATGCTTCCTCAGAGCAACTTGAGCCACTGTGCCTCATCTCTGACTCTGAGGCGGCAGGCCAGAGGAAGGGGAGGGGGAAAGAGACAGAAGCAATTTCTGTGACCCTTCAGTTCTGCGATGCTGCAGAGCCCTGGCCATCCATGTGAGCTGACCAGCAGGCTTGTGCTAGCTCACTGCTCTCCAGAAGGAGCAATCAAATCTTGCTCCAAGCAATGCATGTATAAAACGGGAACGATCTTGATGAAATGAAACTGAAAACAGTCGCATGTAGGCACGGTGGGGGGAGAAGAAAAGACATTGTAGGGCAATCACTATTACCAAGCCATAGTTTGTTAAAAATTAAGCTTTCCCAAAGACTTAGCACTTTCATACTTGCACTGTGACTGCAGTTATTGATATAAGCCCTGTTTGTGCACTGCAGGGAAGCTTGGTTACAGACTCACTTTTAAAGTAGCTGAGTATTTTTATAGTGCTTGTGATTTGTTACTCTTTTATAACTTAAATCTGTACATTGATCTTTTTGTAGTGGATTACTGATGTTATTAAAAGCAAATTCTCACTTTCATGGATGCTGCACTTGAACTTTTTGCTCCCTCTAGACACACTAGCACAGATTTTGGAGTTAGTAACAGTATTTCTGCTTTGTGAGACTGTCAGTCTATACCGAGAGACTTGTCTGCAACAAATCAACTTTTTGGCCTGTTTCCATTCCCCACCATTGTTCAGGGGTTAACCCTGGCCATCTTAGATGAATGGCCAAGTAAATAGCAGGCACTCTTTACTTGTGCTTTTGGGTCCATAAACTTAATGCCTTCCTCAGTTCTTCCCAACCCAGCGTGGCAAAGAGATGTTTGCACGCACCTCTGTGATAAGAACCTTCTTGAAAGCTGACTTTGTGGTAACTTCTGGATCTGCTTTTCCTGGCAACAGCCTAGAAATAGAACAATGTTTAGGTTAGGAAGAGCAGGGAGAGAGCTTTGCAAGAGAGATTCACCTGTGACTCAGCCCTTGTGCACCTCTTCTCCTTGGCCTCTTAAAAATTAGCCCAAAGTAACAAAACTTGTATGTGTTGAATGTCTGCTAAATGTGCCCCGAACCCAAACAGACCTTCCAGTAAAAGAGACATTTGTTGGTTTAGCTTAAGGGCAGGGAAATATATTTTACCAAACTTCATTTTTTTAGGTGCCAATACCATTTCATTGTTTGACTCAAACCCTCTCACTGTCTTACAAGCCACTCTAACAGCATAAATGCCACCATTTTTTTCTGTTGCAATTCCTGCTTAAATGTTGATAACCAGTTTTCAGGTTGCATTGCTGGGGTTAGGGAAAGAAAAGCTTTATTCATGAGCATACTATTTTCTGACTGTCTTTTGTGTATGCTGTGCTCCTTGACATTTACTGCTGACTTGTACATGCAGTTGGGCTGGAAAATAACTCTTGGCAACTGCATCTGAAAGTTATTTTCAAATGTACACATTGCTCCAAGTCAATGAGAAATAAACTTGCACAGCAGAGTTTTGCCCACACCTTCTGTTTCTGACACTTTATCTTCCTGAGATCTAACAATAGGCATCAGTATATGTTTTGTTTTGGTGAGGTGCTGCAGCTGCTCTGAGACTTCTAAGGCCTCTGTTTCTTATTTGAGAAGCTGAGCTGCTGATTAGTTGGGTAACAAAGCCTCACTCCAGAAGCTTGCTGTGATCTTGCATTGTATAGGCCTTATGGAACTTCCTCTTTGTCATGCCAGTTTACATTTGCGTTCTCATTTGAATCTGAAAGCTAAGATATTTCTGCTGGAATCATTGAAAAATGTGAAGTGGGGATGGTACAAGCAGCACTTATTTTATATATATCTGTGTGTGTATATATATTGAATTAAAAGTAGTTCTTTTAAAGGACAGCCCTTTTAAATGGATGCTGATTAAAATAGTCTGTTCTGAAATTTGGCTATCTCAGTACTGGGGAAGGAAGGAGAGAAGAGGAGCAGAGGAGGCTATATGGGCTCTTGCTCCTTCCCAACAAAGTCTGGTGCTGTTTATTTGCTGTCTCTCATCCTGCAGCAAATGTATGCTACCAAAACTTGCTTTGGGTTTAATCTGGATTTAAAAGGATCAAAAGCTCTAGAGTTTCTGAGAAAGAAAATACTGCAGACAGAACCCCTCTGCTTGCAGAGATGGTTTTCTTATAAGGGAAGTCTCCTTCTCCCTGACTTCAAAAGCCTGACATCTTAAGCTTCAGTTCTGCAGCAAAGGAGACACATTCTTTATTGAACTGGGTATAAAATCTGGTTTTGCCCTAATGTGGGAAGTGCTGCACTGAGAGCTGGCACATCCACAGTGGAGTTTGGAAGAAATTACTTCTCCTCTCTTCTTGTTAACCTGCATAAATAGCATGTAGCAAATAGGTTACATTTGCTTGATCTAGTTGCTTGCCTTTCCTCACTGTCAATAACTTGCATAAATAAGTATGCCCTTAAGTGGTTCTCCTAAAAAGACCATGAGGGAAACGCCTTCCTCTTCTGGGACACTGCATTTTCTCAGGTGATATCTGAATCTCCAAAGCAAATGATACTTGTGACTAATTTTTCTAGGGAAATACAATTCAAATTCTGTTGGCACTTGATTGTTGCAGTAACTTGCAGCCCTGAGTGCATCTGTTGACTTTCAAGATGAGCACTCCTGTGGCATTTGTTGGCATCACCCAGCTTTTAGAGCTGGCAGCAGGATTACTGGGGATGCATTTTCTTGGGAAGTTAATGCCTACTTGGAATTTTTCAGTGTATGAAGAAAAAACCTCTGGCCTTGTCTCTGCTGTGTTTAAGCTTTGTGCAATCATTGGTATCTTCCCAAGTGGATTCTCCAGGGTGCTTTGGCACAGAATTGGCAGGCCCCTCCTCCTTGACAGCCTATTTGCTGAAGTTGTTTACAGGAATGAGAAGTTGTGGGGTGATAACTCCTGGTGTTTTCAATTTTCAAAGATAGAGTGTTCAAAATAACAGCTGCTTTTGCTTTGATTTAAGAATAACTAAACAGATCCAGCTGATTTGCCCAAACTTCACTGAGAGGCAAGCTTTCAGTCTAGACCTGCTTTGTGAGAAATCCAAATGTAGATCACTCCTCCCTTCCAAATGTATATTTTCTTTAAATAGGCCACTTGTCTTTTGGGCTCTAACAAAAGTTCCTTCAGCTCCTTTATAAGATATGCCATAAGGGGTGAGAATGAGCTTGGGCCCATTGCAGAACAGCTTTGTTGGCCAGTTTGGCAGAAGACTTTGTGCTTTTTGCCAACCTAAACAGCAGTCTGAATTCTGTCTCACATGAAGGACAAAGGGAAAGCCTGTATTCTCTTTTCAGAACTTCAGTTAGCTCCCCATACTGGGATTTAAGGCTACCAGCCAGCCAGAACCACTCTTGCGATTTCTGTCTGCTTTGAGTCTGTGCTGGCCTGGCTCACAAGGATTTGTGGAGTAGGAGGGAAGAAAAATCTTAGAGGAGAATAAAAAATGAAAGTCTAAGGGTTTTCTTGGATACAAACCTACTGATGGTCTTTCCCTTACAGAAAAAAGCCTTATGTGGATAGGTGGTAACTCATGACAGTGTCATGGGGCACTAGTCCTTCAAAGCACCCCTGTGCTTGGGATACAATTGATGTTTTGATAGTTTAGCCTTTTGTGATAAGCTGTACTAACCTTGAAACTGGTTCTTATTTTAATGGGTAGGAGGAATTTCACAACACTCACACTTAACTACATGCACATTTTCACCTGTGTTCAACAGGGGAAAAAAAAAGTCTCACAAGCAAGAGAGTCCACTCCAGCTGACCAGAATTATTTCTTCTGTATTAATGCAAATTAGGATTCATCAGGCTTAGTAGTGAGATGTGGGACTCTTGGTAGGTAGGACTTTTGACCTGGTGGTGTTCAATACATGAAGCTACCAGACAGAAGGAGACCGATTAGGGCACGGTCTTGGCAGTGGGAGAAAGGAATGGAGATCCTCTGGGGCTGGAGAGTGAACCAAGTTCAGCTCCTTACAATTACTTGTGAGAATATAAATCAGGAAGTGTCCTCCTTACACACCCAATAGGAAAAATGTAGCAGGGTGAGGGACATGGTAGATATCTCCAAGTATTTCATCCTCCCACGGGTATGGTGGTTAAGACAACGTAATACCTCACTGGCAGTGCTGACAAGGCTGAGGTACTTCTCAAGGTGTGTGGATGCAAAGCTTCTGATGGCATCAGAGGTTCAATCTAGGAAACGTGAACTCTTAGGAATTGTGAGGCCCTTGGAGGTCAGGCTGGGCATGTGTGTGTTGAATCTGAAGTCCTCCAACACTACCAACGCAAGCTAAGGAGAGCTATGTGCTGCGTTTACATTGGCCTTAACAATGGCAGCATTGTAGTGTGGTGCATTTAATGCCAAGGCTGTAAGTAAGGCCAAAGGCCAACCTGTTTGGCAGTATAGAAGGGAGACAACAAAGATGATCAGGCATATGGGGCCACTTTCACATTGAATAGAATTTTTCATTCTTGAAAAGGTGCTGATGGCTAACACTGTGCAGACATACAGATGTTCACTGTGGGGAATGTGGAAAGGAAATTATTAGCCATGGTTCCTCTCTGTGCAGCCACAGAGAACCCCTCGTGTCAAAGTAATTCTTCCACAATTTGAAGTTAAATAATGAAATTGCTACATACTTCTGACCTATGCATAGATTTTGTTAGTGATTTCAGGAAGCAGTCTGACAAACTAAGGAAGAGTGTGTGACAAGTGAGGCAATAGTCTGCTCCTAAGGTCTGGCGTGTGACAGATTGTAGCCTCCTGCCTGTGTCTGGGGAAAGCCTGCTATGTTTGATCCCGTGCTTGTCCCCCAAGTATCCCCTACTGGTTTCTCTCAGTGTCAAGATGTTGGGAGAGATGGATTCATAGATCTGTCCCACTGTGATCTTTCGTCTGCTGTCCAAATGCGGAACAAGGTGATGGATCATGCCCGAAGAGCTTACAACCAACCAATAATAAATGCTTTAAAGCAGACCTGATTGTTTTCTTCATGCTTGGCTTCTCTCAGCTCGTTACCTTGCAGTAACAGGCAGGGTGTGCTGGCTTGGAGGGCAGCTGAATAGCTGTATTTTACTGGAGTGTTTTAATAACTGTCAAAGGGGCAAAAGAGATTTAGGTTGTTATTCTTATCCCTTTCCTCCAAAGTGTCATTTTACGTTAAGGCATTGCTATATTAAAAGCTAAACCTGAGGAATGGATCCCTATGAGTCTTTTTAAGGAATGCCATGGATGGGGGTGACTTACTTCCATCTGTAAACATAGCAGGCTTTGGCTTACAGGCTGTTACTGTCAAACCCCACATTTATTTTCTGTACAGTGAGACAATGCAGATGGTTGTTAATGTGACTCCGTGGGACTGACCTGTTGTTCGAACCCTAGCTGGGTGACACTGGTTAATTTAGCCAATTAACCTGTATTAGGCGAGCTCAGAGAGCATTACCTCCATGCCGAGCAGGACAGTGGTGTGTTGCACCGCAGCAAGCTGGTGGGAATTGTCCTTGTGCAACAGGAGAAGCTAGACAGAATTGGAGCTCTGCTTTTTTGGCTTTTACTAAAGAGTTGTTAACTTCTCTATAATTGATTAGTCTTTGTTATTGTCTGGTTCTTTCCAGACTTGTAGTGGTTGTGCATTGAACAGCTAAGTGCAGCTGACTTTATCCTACTGTTTGGTCATTCTATTTACAGCAGTGAGAGAACAGATTTCTTCTAAACGTTTCCCCCCCCCCAAAAAAAAAAAAGCCAGCACTGTTCTGGAAAAACAACCTTTCTTTTGGTGCCACAAGAGGTATCAGTAGGGAGCAAAAGTAACACGTAGAGAAAACAAACTTGCTTTACTTCATGTTTTCCCTCTCCTGGTTAGCTGAGTTGCATTTTTGGGAGTTCATCCAAGTTTCTCTAGGCTGCTTTGCAAAGGAGTTGGGAAATTAATAGCTGCGTTGGGAAGTCTTTAGACAGGACTTGTCAAACTCTTGTAGCCCATAGCCTGTGTCTTCTGCAGCTACAAATGGGTGCATCCATGACTGTATGAACTTTGACAGATCCCACTGCAAGTTTCCTCTGCCAGATTGAGTTGATTATTAATATTTGAGGGGTAATGAAGTTTTTCTAGTGTTTTTTTCTAAGTGGTGTGTGCTCTTCAGGAGGGAAATGAATGTCAGGTTTCCTTTATCATGTTTCCTTCCTATCTGGTATAGAGTATGTTTCTCAAGCTGCCAGCAAACAGCCTGGTCTGTACTTGCTGGCACTGGTGTCTTGCATGGATGGTGGAGAAGAACAGAGAGCACTTCAGACTTCTGGCCTCTTGGACTCTTCTTTCAGAAACTGCGGCACAGGCCTCTGTTTAAAAGCTTTTAGTCTGTGTTTCTCTGCTGGTGCAACCGAAGGAGTTGGTCAGAGAGGCAGTCTTTGTTTTCTTTTGTTCCCTATATTGTTTACTAAATGTCACAGTTCAACTCTTAATAGCTGCTGCTGCTGAACACATCACTGTGCTTTCTGGTATTAATGACACCTGGGCCTTTGTGTCTTCTGCTACAGCCCCTTTGACACAGAGAACCTCTTTTTGTCACCTGGAACCACTGCCAAATTTTCTGTGGGTAGCAGGAAGAGCTCATTATACAACTGGACCCCACCAAATACGCCCAGCTTCAGAGAGAAATACTACCTGGTGAGTATGCAGAAGAAAGCAAAATGCACAGCCCAGTCCGAGGAATTGATTTCTGGATTAGGTTAAACTCTTAAGAATGCACTCAGAAATGTGTAAATGTAGCACTCCAAAGTTTTTGCAGTTTATTTTGTGGCTTAAGGCTTTTTTTCTGGCTTTAGTATAGTCCTTGTGGCAGTTAGAATAGTAGGGGGTGTGGGCATCCTCTCTAATGGTCTGTGTGGGAAATCAGACTACAAACTAGCGTGTCAGTAGCTCTGGAGCAGAATGATATCTCAGAGGTGCTCTGTGATACCAGCCTTCCTCTTCCTCAGCCCCTCTTTTTTTGCTGAGTATAGTCGAGGGATCAGAAAGCTCTATAGTTTCTCATTCAAGAAAGAGGGATTTGTTTTAACGGTTTAGTTGTGTTTGGGTTTTGTGGTTTTTTATTTATGATCCTGTTAATTCTGCCCTGTGCCTCCAATACTGATTACATCCTATATATGTTCCCCTAACACCAAGTCTGAGTCAGGTTTGAATCATAGAAAGGTCTAGGCTGGAAGGGACCTCTGAAAGTCATCTAGTACAACTCCTCCCCACACCCCTTGCAGGCAGCAGGGACATCCTTAACTAGATGAGGTTGCCCAGAACCCTGTCGAGCCTCACTTTTTTAATATATCCAGGGATGGGGCCCCAACCACCTCCCTGGGCAACCTCTTTCAGTGTTCCACCACCCTCATAGCAAAGAACTTGTTCCTAACATCCAGTCCTCACTCAGGCAGCAGAACCTGCACTCCTTCCCAAAAAAAGAGTAATATGTGTCATATGTACAAAGTAAGTTGGACTCTTCAAAATGAACAATTCCTGTAACCTCTACAGTGATGTCCTGTCCTGAGCTGATGTGACACTAAAGCTGCTTGACACACAAACACTTTTAGAGCTCTCTTGGTAACTTTCAGATGAAAGACCAAAGCATAGTTAGTACTGCTCTGCTTAGTACCTCCAGTAGGCTCTTGCTACTCTTACAGGAGATTCTTTTGTCCAGTCTGTGCTGGCCTGGCTCTCTGTGCAAAAGAGCCCTCTGGCTTTGGTCAGTCTGGATGCGTCTGCTTCCAAGAACAGGAAGCTTTAGTACTCTATCTCAGGCGGTCTTCTATACTCTTCAGCATGTACGTTCTCACTTGCAATCTATTTGCTGCAGTCTGTTTTGCAACAAAGGCAGAACCAAGGGGATATAAGTGATGAAGCTCAACCTCCCAGCATATGGAGCTACCTGGCTGCCTGTGATTTTGATGCCCATGGGAGAAGCAAGCCTCACATTCCTGCAGAGACAAGTGAGGCAGATTCGTTCAGCTCTGAGGATCAGAGAGGGATGGAATCCAGAAATACAACTCCAGCTCCAGACCACAGGATGCTGCCATCGGAGATTATTCGAGAGAGCTGCACAGAAGAGCGACAGCATCCTCCTCCAAATCACACAACTCTGGATATCCTGAAGAAGACTCCATGCATGGATGGATTTCCAAATAACCCGTCTGGTTTTCTGCATAGTCACAAAGATGGTAGAGATTCTTTCAGCCAGACCAGAAAGCACCGTAAGACAGAGCAAGAAGACATGAGCCAGAAAAGCTTGAATGCTGCAAGTGACCTAAAACCTGATGGACATACAAAGGCAATTGATAAAACACTCCAAGAAGTGTTACATTTGCTGAAATTACATGATGTGGGGCAAGCCCAGCTGGAGAAATTGGAATACCAGGTCTCATCTCTGAGAGATAAATTAAAGGTAAGGTGTTTTACTCTGGGTAGGTGTTGTGGCTGCTGTCGAAATTCCATGCCCTGGAGGGCATTTGATAGATTGGTTATTGAGGGCATGTTCCCAAGCAGTAAGTTTGGCCAGCAGAGGTCAGGCGCTCCTCGGAAGAAGGCAGCCTGGAGCGCTAACTGCTCAGGAGCTCGGTGTGGCAGAGCATCTCTCTGGCACAGCCTGCGAATGCTGTGCACAGGTCAATGACCTGGAAAAATAAATTAACAAGCCACATGCGGTCAAAAGTGGAGACTCCTCCGGGCTAAGCAGAATCTGAACTCCACAGCAGAACCTCTGCATTTGGAGTTGCTTCTACTTTCTGGTGGTGGTTTCCAGATTCGGTATACCTTGAGGTGACTGCATCTGTTCATCAAACCTAATGTTCCTCTAGGATCCCTTAGCTTTGCAGGCAGCTCAGCCTGCCTGACCACTTCTATGATGCTGAAAACATTTCTGTAGAGGAAAGGTCCTGGAGAAGAGCTTTCTGCAAGCACTGGGCCGTATTACAAACTGGGTAGCACTGTAGTACCTGGGGCCAGGATGCAAACGTGGGAGATAAGATCTGTAATGCTTCTTCTGAGGTCTGGAAAACTAAATGATGTTAACAAATCTGCACTGGCTTCCTGTTCCAGTGCAGCCACTTTACAAATAGAAATTAAAAAATCCAAATCAAGTGCTTTCAAAACAGCCTTTCCAAGAGGGAGAAAGTTAGTGGCTAGAGGAAATGCACTGTTGGTATTGATGTTCTTGGTTACTATGCTGGAGTGCACCAAACCCCTAAAATTCCTACTTCTGGATCTGAAACAGGGAGTGAGTGAAAATTGTACTGACGGCAGAGGATGCAGATAAACCAAGCCAGCTTCCCCAGCAACCATACGAGGAATGGAGGTTCAGATTAAAATACTTGAGCATACTTTGAGCTTTATTAGCAATATCCTTTTGGGTTCAGAGTGCTGCACTAACAGCTAACTTCTCTGATGCAGGAACAATAAAATCAGAGAAGCAAAATGATTTGTTATTAAGAGTCACTTGAAAAATCAAAGAACTCATGTGAAATGGCTTGATAAACACAAATAATAGTACTTTTCCTTCCATTCTGTCAACAGCCAAAGCCACTTCACAAACATTCATCTATGGAAAGTTTAATGGTGGAGACAGTACTGGAAAGTTTTGACTTTTTAAACACTGACTGCAGTGCTGATGAGCTTTCGTTGTTTGGAAGTGTAAGAACAGCCAGTATCAGGTATGTATCTGCAGTCCCTCATGACAGGGGACAAGTGAAGTGGGCAAGAAGGGCAGATCCCAGGACCACCTACTGATACATTAGCCTGGGCTAAGGAGCAACAGTGCAGAGCTGCTCTTGCTGAGAAATCAGTGTTTTGGCTGCTCTGAGATCTGTAGCTCAGAATACCTGCCACACTGAAATGGCAGGAAACTTCACCTGGATTTACAGAAACCACAGCAGGTTGGTAGCCACAGGATGATGGAAGCCCTAAAATGTGTTAAGACTGCTAGAAACAGACCAGAGGAAAGAGGCTTCTCAGGATGATGCTTAACAGTTCTGCACTGGTGAGGGAGAGAGCTACAAGTAACTTGCAGAGCCCTTCTACCTGCTCTTCCCTTTGAATTTAGTTTTGCATTTTGCAAAATGTGGAAGTCATGTTCTGAAGCTACCAGCCTGCTCCTGGGAGACTTCCTATACTCCCAGTGTCACCGAGTTGGTAGAACACCATGGGATTTGTATGTTGTGCGCTGGTTTTGCAGTTCACTTGCTGCAGATAAGCCAGCAACTCAAGTCACATGATCTGGAAGCATCTTTTATCAGTATTGATTCTCCACAATGGCATTTTCTGGGATTAGCTGATCTGATATTACTGTCCTGGAATGAGTTTTAGAAATAAAGTCCTTGTGTTTTAATGAAGTCTTGTAAATGCAATTAAAAATGGTGTTATCTGTTAAGTGCCACCTGGTTTGTACTTCTGCAGCTTGCTTGAAGGCTACTGCAGAGACTGCACATCTTGATAGTTAAAACTCTCATCACTGAATAAATATCTCTTTCCCCCTCATCCCAACAGCACGTACAATGACAACATGCTTCAATCTCTGAGCTGTGACACAAGAACAGAAATAAGAGATGTAACCACTGGTGATGACAACTTGGACACACTTCTGATAACTCATCTGAAGTTGTGCAAAGGTCTTCTGCAGGTAAGAAATAGCCTCTGGGTGTCCAGGGCACTGGATGCAAATGTTGATTCTCTTTAGGGCCAAAAGTGAAGTTATAGCTGGTTCTCTTAAAGCAGGAAGACAGAACAGAAATGGATTCTGAAATATCTGCATGCTGCATATGTATGCACAGAACATGGCATACAAATCTCTGCTGCTTTTTTTCAGCTCTAAGCACTATCTTTGTGCCCAAAGCAGAGTGCTAATGCAGCAGGACAGTTTGGGTTGAATTCTGTATGGATAAGAGGGGATCAATTGCTATAATGAATGAAAAACTGTTAGTTTATTTTTAGCACTAGTAGCATGGAGAGCAAGAATGAGCTCTTATTTCCCCTTGAGACCTCACATTCCTCAATTTCACTTCTAGTGCTCAAGCACGTTATTGTCCTCAAAGCATTTACCTTGGCTGAGGATGGGCAGCAGAGGACAGTGTAACTATTAGTATTGATCTGCTGCACAGTTGTCAATGGATAGGGGCAGAGAAGAATGTCAAAAGACAGTCTGTTCCAGCATTGACTCATCCTGTTCTGCTAAGCAGCTCTGCACAAGTGACCAGTCCATGCTGTGATGGGAAAAGAGGCCTTTTGAGAGCAGTTGATGTGTTTTCTCACAGATTTTAGATGCTCAATTCTAAGAAATCTTCCTTTACCTTGAGCAGATACTGCCTTTGTTTCAGCTACTAAGATAAGCATCTTGCATTTCAGAAACTGAAGTCACCCAATGTAGCCCAGGTTGTCCAGGAGAGCATTTTGGAAGAAGTATCTGAGCAGACACGAGTTCTGGGGGATGTCTTGGACATGTCTGTTGAAGAAAGTGAGTAACTGCATTATTAAAGGCATGCCAGAGATGTGAGAGCTCTCCTTGAGCTTCAGGGTTTCATTCTAAATTATTTACCAACATTCAGAGGGCTAAAGCAGCTCTTGCTTCTGGGTTCTTCCAAAACACAGGGCTTGTCTATTGTTTGGTCTTCTTCCCCCTGCAAGGTAGGAAAAGTTTTGAAGTTTGGCTCAAAGAGCTAGTAGCTGAACTGGCATGTCTTGGAAACAGCAGTGTTATTAATAATGGAGTCTGCAGTCAAAATACAGCAGAACAGCCTTCATGAAATCCTCTTCAGAGTTCTGCTTTTCCTTAGCAAGCGAACAGTCCAACTTCTGTGCATGCTTTCAGGAGAGGTTTTGTGTGCAGCTTTGCCCATTGCAGTCTTGCCCCTATTAAAAGCTTCCCTTGGCTGCTGGTATGACAAAATGATCAAGGCACAATGAGAGACTTTGAAGGCTTTTGGTCTTGTCTTGGAAGCGTGTTGGAAGCGTGTGCTGACAGATTTCATCCGGAAGGATGTGAGAATAAACTGTTCCCTAGAGCAGTGCTCCAAGGAGCCTTTGGCACAACGGGGTGAGGAAAGCATAGGAGTCTCAAATGCACGACTCAAACTCAACATCTCTCTAGGGAAGAGCTGAGAAGTGGTAGAGTTGGAATGATACTGAGCAACCACAGGGTACTGCTTCAACTGCTCTTCTGAAGCATTTGATGAAAGAGCCTGCCTTAGCCTGCACACCGAGGTTCAGAGTTCTCTTGTGAAGTTGCTTAAGACAAGATCTCTGCAATGCTTGGAAGAAGCACATCTCTTGCTGATAGAAGTGGAAACATTTGAAGTGACAGAAAGGTCTTCTGAAACCTGACTTCGGTGCTGAACAAAATGAGAGGCAGGATAACTGCTAGGCCTCTCATTTGGGTCTTGCAATGATGGCTTAGGAGCTCAGCCCGAGCTTGGTGAAGTCACTGCTTGCAGATGTTACAATACTGGCAGCAGTTCTCCAGCTCTGAACAAACCATTTTTACAATACCAACACACATTACTGCTGACACATTCTGGATATGGCATCTGGGGCTTCATTTCTCACACAAAATCCAGAATCTGTTGGAGCTCACAGACTTTCTAATGTGTTTTTTTTCCCAGTTATTCAGAAAACTAAGAAGAAGAAGCACTATCTGAAAATCTGGAGTGATCTTGCAGAGCCTGGCAGCATCTTGCTTACTTCAGCAGAGAGATTTCGTCACGCACTGAAGTACACACTGGTGCTCAAAGTGAAGGAGAAATACCCCCGGCAGCTGGAAGCAGGTACTGACCCCTGCCCTCAGCGCTAGGCTGCCCTGGTTTCATCTTACTGCATGCCTAAAAATTGTCCTTCTGCATTTTAGGAATAAAATAAAATGTACTTGTTTGAGGCAGTTTCCCTCTATCCAACCTCTCACTTCCTCATTTGTTCTTTTCCACCTTACTTCCAGTGCTGCAGAGGCTGCTGGAGCAGATCACCACCTGTGAGGGGCTGCTGCCCTCCAAACCTCCCCTCCAAACAGAACTGGTTACTTTATTCCAATTTTATAGCTACCTGGAGAAACATCACATCACCAGCCTGGAGAAACACCTGGGAAAGCTTGCCAAAGAAGGTAAGTGCTTGGCTCCTTCACTTGAACTGACAGGTCCAGCAGCTGGCTGTTGCTCTCCAGGCTTCCTTTGGGATACACTTCCAGAGCAGCAACCAGCCTCAACCAGTGCATGACAATCCTCTTCTGACTGTGCGCTCTGAATTAGATCAGGAAATACGTACTTGACTCCTATATCTAACCAGGAAGAAACCAAAAGGGATGTGTGAAGGATGAGTTTATCTTAAGAGCCCTCAAAAGTGATTTCTGTGATGTTCTGAAGTTTGAGCAGAAACCAAGCTGGCAGCAAATCTGCAGCTGGATTCAAGAGCCGAGTAAATGTCAGTAGCTTTGTGTGACTGTTGCAGCTGTAATCAGACATAGATAATAGCAGTAACATTTCAGAGGTTACTAACGTGCACTTTCTAAGCATGAGGTAGCCAAGACAGGATGGTCAAAGGGGCACTTGTCCTCGCTTCATGCCATGCCTGCCTTGCTTGTTAACCATGTCAGTAACTACTTGTGGCTAAAGGAGACTGAATTAGAGTTTGTCTGCTCCTGATAACATCTTCATTTGCCAGTGAAGTTGAGCCCTTTCACTTGCAGTAATGCTAATTGAGGAGCTACAGTGCCCTGGACGGCTGAAGACGCTTAAAAAACTGAAAGGAAAGCGACTGAACAGACTCCAGCCTCTGCCACAGACCCTGCAGCTCCTTGGGATTTTACAGCTGGATGACAACCACCGCATCAGCAAAGCAGCCACTTCCTGCCTCTCCCGAGCTGCAGCAAACAAGAACTTCAGGGAAAAGGTAAAGCTGCAGCTCTTGCCTGCTTTCCTAAATGGATTCTGAAACACATGGAACTTGTTTTATCCTTTAATAGCTCTGATATCCTCTCCACACTTGACTCATCTATCAAGTAGAAGCTAAACTACATCAGTGCTGAAGTGATTTGCCTATACGCTTGGCTCAGCTTAAGCAGATAAAATGGTGCTGATGTCAGTCTGAAGAGCTTGGTTCTGCTTAAGTTCACTAAGTATCTCTCTTTTTTGTGTTCAGGCTCTCCTTTTTTACACTGACGTTTTAACTGGCCATGATGCAAGACTTCAGCAGGCTGCATGTCTGGCTCTTAAAAACCTCAGAGTAAGTATTTACAGCTCTGTTTTTTCCTGTGCATGTCTGGGCCAGAATTTCTAGATGCAGAAGTGTACCTAGCTTTGATTTGGTCTGAAGCTGGCAGAGTTACTTTTCCAGCTTCCTTTCATTTGGAATTAACCAAAGCTTTGGCTGCCAAAGTTCCACACTGTCAATGTTGTTATTCAAAAGGCAGCAGGCAGAGGGAGCTGCAGGCATTTCCAGGTGCCTCAGTTTGATTTGCCAGACAGTACAATGGTAGAAAGGATGTTTTCTGACTTCTACAATGTTGTCAGTGGTGAAGGACAACAGACACTGAGTGCTGGGGCATCTAGTGCTTGGAAAAATGAGCAACAGTCAGCTAGCTCTGGGAACCTAAAGCTTTAACTATAGGAATGGAGTTAAATCACTATTTTTAACAATAGCTGATTACAGCCAGCACATTAAACTAATATTTGCATTGCTATTGTAAGTAACTGTCTGGACAGATGTAAAACTTTCCAACAAGCACAAGTCTGCGTGAAGTTAGTTTGCACACAGGGGATCGTTAAGAGTAGTTTCTACAAACATCTAGTCACAAGACAGGCCCAACACATCAGAGTCTTAATCTCAAAGCCAGATTTGCAAAGCAGCTGTTGCCCTTGCACAATGTGTGTTAACTCTGTCAGTGGTGGGAGGTCCTGGTTGGTTTATGCTAATTTAGTGCTTCTGCAGCAGTGACCTGTAGTACCCTGAAACTTTTTCATGTCATTAAATGAGACAGGAAGTAGAAGAGGTCAGATCATACTCAGAAAAATGAACTGTGGGCAGGTATGTTGGAGGAGAAAAGAAAGGTCACAGCAGAATTCAGATGCCAGGAGATGAAGTATCTACATGCTTACCTTGCAAAAATTCTTTATCAAAATGCAAATTTTTCTGTTCTAAAACAGGGTGTTGAGAGTATCGAGCAGGTTGCCCACCTGTGCCAGTCTGAAACAGAGGAGGTCAGGAATGCAGCCAGGGAAACAACACTCTCCTTTGGTAAGTCTTTGCTACAACCTTAAAATAGAGGTCTTGAAAAGATAACATGAAGTAATGTAGAAGAAGAATGGGCTGGAAGCTCTGCCTCAGTACACCTAAGGCAGTGTAAATTATTTTGTGAACAGCTGTTTCTTGCCATTACAATAAACTTTGTGTCACATACAATAACCAAAGGCTCTCAGCAAAGCTTGCAGGACCAGCCTAAGAGATGACTGTAAGGTGAAGTGCTCAGAAAACCACTACACTTTTTTTAAGAGGTGGCTGATAAGTACTGGAAGTGCTGATGGAGTCACCTTGATACAGTAGTGCCATCAGTGGTTTTCTCCTCATGGGCTTTATAGAAGGGACATTTGAGGAGAGCAGTGAAGCTGCTGAAGGGCAATTGAGGGAGCTGGGGCTGGGGGCTGTTTAGTTTGAAAAAGGGGAGGCTGAGGGGAGATCTCATTGCTGTCTACAACTACCTGAAGGGACAGTGGGGAGAGGCTGGTGCTGGTTTCTTCTTACAGGTAATTGGAGACAGAACACCCCAAGCTGAGACTGGGGAGGTTTATACTGTGAAAAACTTTTTCCTAATGTCCAAAGAGTGGTCAGGCACTGGAATGAGCTGCCCAGGGAGGTGGAGGAGTCACCAACTCTGGCTGTAGTTAAGGGTCGTTTGGATGTGGTGCTTAGGCATATGGTTTACGGTGAGTCTTGTAGAGTAGGGTTATAGGTTAGACTTTGTCATCCTGAGGGTCCTTTCCAGCCTGGATGTTTCTGTGGTTCTGTGACCCTGGCAGTCCCCAGCAGACCCTCTTCTAGTGCTGAGAGGAGCTAAGCTGTTTAGGGTCCTTTTTATTTTGTTCTGACAGAAAAGACTCTTTAGTTCTGCTCATCTTTTCTAGCCACTTCCAGACTGACTGGTTACTTCTAATTTTGATGTTCCCATTCTTTCTTCAAATGCTCCTACTGAATCCTGGTAAAGAGTACAAATAAAATGGTTTATTCTGATTCCTTACTGCTACTTCACCAGTAGATCTACACTGGAGTAGAGCTGCTCATGAAATGTGTTTCCAATCTGTTGCTGTTCACTATTTGTACGTCTGTTGAGGGCACAGGGGAACAGGCTAAACCTCTGAATACCCAGCTGCTACACAGGCATACCTAGGGTATGGCCATTTCCCCTTTCTGTTCTTCCTAAAAGTATTGGAGTCCATGCTTTGTTGTGGGCATCTCCAGCCCTGCTTCACAGAAATTCCCAAAGCAACTTTTTCAACCCTGTTACTCATGTGGAAATGTTTACACAGGGCCTGAGTTTTCCATGGTAGTTTTTGGAAAACTGTTCTTTAGAGAGGTCTTTGTCACTGCTGAGATTTCCTGTTAGTTCTGAGCAAGGTCACAACAGAAGTATTTCTGGAGTAGCTTATTTCTCAGGGTGTTTCTACCTGCCTTCTCTTCCTCAGCACAGGATCTATTTTCTTTCTCTGCAGGTGAGAAGGGCCGGCAAGCCTTCGAGAAAATGGACAGGATTTGCTGTGAACTAAGAGAAACTGTACAGGAGGCTGAAATTGAAATCACAATATTTTAGCTGTGGAATAGGAGGAGCTGAATTGCTGTCCTCAGAGCTGCAGATGAGGGTTTGGTTTGTTGTTTATCAATGTCTGGTTTACTTATGGTCTGCCCTGCTCTAGCCATGCTGCACTGCCATGGTGGGGGAGAGTCAGCAGCCTGCACTAAGTAGCCTGGAACGAGTTTTCCCACATTCAGCACACAGTGAAATATCAAGTGCTGAACGAATAAAAACTAAGATCTCCTGGAATATGGAAGCAGGTGGTTCCATCTTGGTGGAATTAGCTATTTCTCCATAAAGTATTTTTTGAGAAATGCCCAATTCTTGAAGGAGAGGAGTGATCACTCTCTAACAGTCTCCTCTAGAAACTAGCAGACAACATATCCTTTGCATCAACTGCCCTAAGCATGAAGAAATCAAACAATGATGCTTGGAGGTTTCTTTTGCTTGTACAATTCATCTGCAGGAGGAAAGTTTGTTGCTTCAAAAGGTAATTTCTTATCACAAGTTAGGACAGGTTCAAGCAAGGACTGTCAAGGTGGTGGACTGAGTGATTATATTCAGCAGTTCACAGCAGGAAGGTAGGTATTGTGTTTGCCACGTGACACATGGACAGGTCCATAAGGTGCTTCCTGGTGTGTTTTAGATGAAATTTATTCAGCTAGTCATAGATCAAAACTACTACTTCATAATCTGCAGCCTGTGTCAGGCTCTGTGCTTGGCACTTGGGTAACTTAGCGGAGGGCAGCCATAAGAAGAAGCCTGGCTTCAAATCAAATACTTGAAAAGGTTAGGCTTGTGTGTATATTTTTTTTTATATATATATATAAACTTTTCTGTATTTATTTGTTGGATTTCATACTGGTTTCTAAAATGCTAATAAAACATTTGAAACTAATTCCTGCAAGTGCTTCCCACTGGGGACAGGTATAAGGAATAAACGCCAAAAGGGAATGAAGATAATTAACACAGCTCTTACCGTAGTAGCAGTCTGTCATGTGCTGCTGTTCTGTATTCCACCTGGGAGAAGTTCAGGTTTGGCTGGCTGGAACAGGCTGAACTATGGTTCTGCTGCTGGTGTTTAGTGTGGGAAGGTCCAGCTGGCTCATACAGTTGACTTCTTCATAAGCTCTGAGCAGCAGGACCGTGGTCTTCAAGTAACACCGGTCTAGAGGAACACAAACTTCAGTAGGCTGCTTACCTGTGCTCTAACTCTGCTTTTAACTTATAGATTTATTTTAAAGCAGAGGAAGGAAATTGTTCTGGTTTGGTAAACTCTCTACTTGCTCAGGTCTCTTTCCTTTTCTCCTGTGGTAGAAGGGAGAAATGGAAAATAGACAGGGCAAGAGGCAGGGCACCCCAGTTAACATTTTTGCCTGAGCCAGGCTCTGAACCCCAACAGTGAAGTGCTGACAGTTTCTGAGTGGCATTGTGAAAACTCAGCTGTTCTAATACCACTTCCTGAAACCACTGAAACTTCTCCTCTCAAGCACCTCTCCTCCACCTGTAGCTGTCAGGTTAAGGCACAAATGAAGCTTTTGCAATAAAAAAAAAGGCAGGAGTTGTTACACTTAATACACTGCTTCTTCAGCCAAGGTAGTTTGTTAATATTTAACTGTTTAAAGACTAGAGGAAGGAGATATATGGCAGAGAGAGACACAGGATACTCATTTCACTTACTCTCTTCCTGGAGCTCTGACCTACATGTTTGCTTTTATAGTCACATGTCAGTTTCTCTCCTCTCCAAGAAACCCCAGCCAAGGTCCTGCTAGCCCCGACTCACAGGTGCTCCAAACAGGCAGCTCCAGCCCTGCGCAGCCAGGAACCAATCAGACTCAGGTACATTCTTTTAAAAAAAAAATTTATTTATTGTTACAACGAAAATGAGAACTGAAAACTTGTATGGGACTTGAAAAACTGTACAACTTTACCATAACCTGTGAGGTCTTTGCAGCGGCTTACAGAAAAGACGAGATACCTGAAAATGTTTTATACCAAAACATTCAGCTGCTTCCTTTTTTCTTTTTTTTTTTTTTCTTTTGTAAAAAAACTTTATTCTATGGCAATCTGTAAAAAAGAAAGACCTGATGAGTAAATATTTGCTTAAGGCATATAGCAGAGCAGCTCACTAACTTTCTAACAAGTTTAACATGGATGTTTGTCCATTTTTTTTTTCCAAGAATAGGTTAACCAATACACCCACTTTGAAACGCTACTGTATATACACACCCAAACTACTACCTACAGATACAGGACATCAAAACAGAAGTGGTGACAGTTCAGTATTACAAGCCTTATCCACACCTCACAGGGCTAGTGGGACATTCCACCGTCTGTCCTGGGACAGCCTAACTTCTGGCCTTGTAACAGATGAAGGAAATGTCAAAATAACGTGGGCAGGAAGAGGATGTTCAACCTCTCAGCTGCAGAAACTTCTCTTATTAGAATAACAGGCAAGTGAATTATTCTGGAGTCAAAGGAAAAGACTTTTTGCTTTCCTGTCAAGCCTAAAATTTAAAACATTCCCTCTTGGGAACAATGGGGAAAGGATTTTGTTTCTTTGTTTTCAGTGGGGCTGTACTTGTGCAGATCAAAGCACACCGCTGAGATCCAGCAAAAAAGGATTTCTCTCCTCTCCCTCCTCCAGTGCAGCTTTGAAGGCAGCACAGCAAGTCATAGCCTGAAATCATGGAGCTCTTGCTTTGCCTGGGGTGAGCAGAGGTGAGGTGTGAATACGGCTTACCAAACTCTCTGGAATGTCTGTACTACACTGACTCAGCTGAAATGAACCATGCTAACACCCGGGTTACACTGAGTATGCGGCAAGTCAATAGGAAGTCATGCCAAGGATTAGGCGACTACATCTCATCTGCTAAACACCACAGCAGTCTACTGCTGAACGAAGATACTTCCAGCAACACCCTTTGAACCACAGCCACTTAATGATCAGTTCATGCAAATATAATCTGGGCACATCAGTAAGCAGAAATAGAAGTTCTTTCACCTTTCAAGCACATGGCATTTCACCGAGACACGAGGAGACTTCACATGCATTTTAATACAAATGGGCTACAAATGTTGCCTTAGAACAATATTCTACCAGAGGATGGAGAGAATAGTGGGGACAAAGCAATCACAAACTGTATCTTAAATACACAGATGAGCCATTATATATTACCATTTTTCTATACTTATTTTTTTTTTTCATGTTTCCAATAATATAACTAAATAGTGACTGATTACAACATTCCTCCTTTCAAGTACTGGTCTGACCCAACAGTCTCACAGGTAAAGTATTGACTCCCAGTACTACCTGAGGATTTATTATTGTACTTTTGAAAAGCCCTTGATGCAAGCTTAACAAAACATGAAATAGAAGTAACTCCCCCCTCCAGCCCCACCCCCCACCCAGTTCACCAAGTTATTCACTCGAGGAAAAGAGCTACACCTATAGACAGCTCTGCAAAAATAAATATGGAGTGGAGAGAGACTTAGGTAAGATACCCCATAGCCTTGTTTGCACTGAGAAGGGTGGTTAAGTGCTATCAATCTAGGAAGCCTTTAAAAATAAAAGAAGTGATGTGTAACACTGTTGCAAATCAGCTGTCATGGTTCAGTTTCAATCACTACAGCTTCCAGTAGCAACTTTACTCCTATCCTCCGCACCATGACAGAAGCAAAGAGATCTTTGCCATTACTGTTTGAACTCTTGGATTTGGTACTAACAAGATGAACAGCATTGACTAACGCTGCTTAGTGCAATGCTGACTTCCAGTCAC
Organism: Tricholaema leucomelas; assembly: GCA_013400475.1. Taxonomy (NCBI): domain Eukaryota; kingdom Metazoa; phylum Chordata; class Aves; order Piciformes; family Lybiidae; genus Tricholaema lacrymosa; species Tricholaema leucomelas. The sequence goes on along the minus strand of WAAF01003466.1, from coordinate 1,470,820 downwards.
AGTTCTACCAATGCACCCAAACCCTTACTTACAAGCACTTGACATTACTCAGGTCCCAGGCGAGCAGAGCCGACAGCATGGCACAGACGAAGCCACCCTCATGCTCAGCTCGGCGCCAGGTAGCAGCCACCCTGTCTGCAGAGGTGCAGGCCCTGACAGGCTGTGAAGAGCCTGTCTCCAGGCCAAACTAAAGCCAGGACTGCTAAATTCTTTGCTTTAAAAAAAAGCAGAATACACAAACGCTTGCATCATAAAGCCAACCGATAGGTTCCCAGACAGACCAATGTGTCTCCTGGTGAACGTTTTATGTCTTAAGGAAGCTGCTGCAGCATTAATTGCTCTGGATTTACTGAAATGCTTTCCTGGAGGCACTGCAGGCAGCGAGTGCGCATGTTACCTCTCGGCCCTTGCAGGAAGCACGCAGGTGTAGAGTGAAACTGCATTTTACATTCCAAATGATGAGGTTTAAGAACTGGTCCTTCCGAGTGCCAATGGCACAGCTGCAAAATGCTGGTGGACAAGTTTTGGTTGAATTTCCCTTCCTGCTTCTCTAACCCTTCCCCATAACCTCTCCTAACCCAGAATATAGAAGTAAAGAGAGCTTTACAAAGGATGGTGCAATGTAAATAGGCATATGTGCAAGTAGAGTGCAACAAAAGTCAGTGGAGATACACTTATTAAAAACTCAAAAGAAAAAAAAAGCAAAGAAAAAAAACAAAAGAGTTTGACATGTTTGGATACCCTGAGCAAATGCAGAAGCCTGTTTCTATAGACACATGTAAAACAATAAGCTCTTTAAGAACAGTTATGCCAAGATTAAATATATCAATACCACAGGCACTGCTCACAACTCAGTCTTTAATGATGAGGCAAATTAAAACAAAAAAAAGCCCAACTTACAAAAAAAAAAAAACCCAACACAGAAAACCAAACGAAAAACCCAAACAAAAAAAACCAAAACAAAAATCCCACAAAACAAACCAATCAATAAAGAGAAAAAAAAAAAAAAGGCAGCCTAAACAAGAAAAGGCCACAAAAAAACCCCAACTAACCACAAACCCTTCTCTGCGACACCTTCCCCTTCCAAAAAGTCTACATTCGTCAGGTATGTGGGTTTCATGTCTCTGTTTTTGGGAACTCATCAATGTAAGTCATGTTTTTGGTTACAACACTTGGAGAGTACAAGCAAGTTTCACTTGTGCCTGGTTTTTCTGAAACACAAAAAAAGTAAAAAGCACTGGCTTTTTAAAAAAGGCTAAAAACAACAATGTGTTGTAATTCTATTATTGTAGATTTAAAAAAGAAAGGAAAAAAAAAAAAAAAGGAAAACAGACTATTTGGCATTTTCTCTGCTTACTCCTGAATATTTTAAGGCCCTGAGATTAGAATATTATGTTCTTGGGACCACAGGGCTAGATAAAACCCTAGTGCATCATCAATTCTCTCTACAAGCCCTTACCGAAGTTCTGGCCTTTCAACCTAAGATCTACTCCACTGAGGCAAGGCTCAGGAGCCTCCACCGGCTTTCGTTCAGAGAAGCTTATTACAAACCCATCAAGTCGTTGGTGTTTTCCGCAGGGTCGACCTCGCTGGCACATCCATCAATGAAAACACACCCTGTAACAGAGATAAGCTCCTGCTGTGAGGAAAGTGAACATGCAGATATTCACTAGAAATGGCTTCCAAGTTGTCATCACGTTCTCATCCTCCTCTTCTGAGCTTTCTGACTTCACTGACTCTTCTTTGTGGGGCGAGAGACGTAGATTTTCACCAACAGTTCTCCTCCGAATTTCAGTGTCCTGACTAGTGCTTAGGGAGAAAGAGAGAGATATTCAGCACTGGATTCTCCAAAAGCATGGCCTCACTCACTGAACACCACAGGCAAAGATGGGCATCTCTTCCTGCAGCAGACTACAAACTATTGTCTGTCACTAATTATTACAGTTCTGGCTACTGAATTACAGGTTTAGAATCACAGATTGTTAGGGGGTTGGAAGGGACCTCTAGAAATCACCTAGTCACTCCCCTGCCAAAGGTCCATTCCTGTTTCCAAGATTTTGTTTCTATTCAGTAAAGATATTTGGAATTTGTGCATTTCATTTCCAGAATCCCCCTGATGAAATCAGAAAAATCCTGATCAAAGCACTGTTTCAAGCTGAGTAGAGAAACACTTCTGGTTTACTTGCTTGCCTCCAGTGGAATTTGCAAGGAGGTAGCAGGCTCTGATCTTGGTCTCAGCCTCTCAGCCATGTAAAATTAAGAGGAGGTTTATTCTAAGGAAAGATTACTGGAGACACACCTCCCTAATCTCCATTTCCCAAAGCCACACTCCCTCACCAGTTCAGCTAAATTAGGTCCATCAAGCCTACCAGCTGCATCTGTTGAAGAGGCTTTGGAGTTCTGTGGACAATACTAACATTTGGTATTTTACTCCAGTATTCGTATGGGAAGCTGAAGATGGCTTGTTAGGAGCCCTTCTAGTGGGAAAACTTGACGCTTCCCCTGGTGGGCCTAGGGGCTTTTTGTTCTGTTCTGCGTGGCATTCCTGTGGTCGCTCTGAATAAAACCAGTTCACCCGCAGGACACCAGCAAGAGCAAGGCCTGCGGGTGGCAGCCAGCTCTACACCACAGCAGGAGTGACATCTAGCGGCCTCTGCTCCTCTGCCTCCTGCACATAGCCTCGGTGTAGTCTTTAATATCATGACAGCAATCGGTAGAAAAGTTCTCCGGTCATGAGCACCCTCTACTCCTTTCATCAAAAGCACCTTTGCCTGCAACTAATTTCAAATTCTAAGTGTGGTACAGTTTTCAGCTACACGACAAAGACCACCTCTAGTGGAAAAGCCTCTGTGTAACAGCACGTGGCAGCTAAACCAAGGCTAAGCCACCTCACTGTGCTGTCACTTTTACTCTAGCAGGATCCCCTAAGAGGGCCCAGCCTCCTGAAAAGATTTTGGGTTGGAACTGCTATTACACTGACTCCGTCAAGGTCTGTTTGAGCCCTTCTGTATGAAATTCCATTTGTGAGCAAATGTCTTGCACTCTTTCAACACCACAACTAAGTGGACAGTCAAGAACTGGAAGCTAAATGAATTACCTCTCTGTGATCAGTGACCCAGATGAACAAGCTCTGCCATCTGGAACCATCTCTTCCACAGTCCTGACCGAACAGCTGATCTCTTCCTCTACTGCTTGATGCTTAGGGAGGAACTCTGCATGTTCGTGCATCCTTCCGTTGTGCATCTCGGAGGTTCGCTTGGGTGGTCTGGGAGGTGGTGGGGTATGCTCAGGTGGTGGCTCCAGGTCTTCATTGGAGAGTTCTTTCCACTGTTCCTTCAGGGAAAGAAAAGCTCTGTTAAGCTTTTCTCCATTTTTTAATGGAAGCTACTACAACTTTTAACTTGGCTAGAGCAGTATTTACAGACTTTATACTGTAGCTGTTCTTTTATTCTTGGAGTGGCTGTTCATTTGCATTGAAAAAAAGGGGGCAAAAGAGACAAGAACTCCAGATCTAAGCTACAGTCACTACACAGAAGACATCTACTGTAAATGCAGGACACTTTAATCTGCTTCTGGAAAATCTAAATAGCACAAAATATGTCGCTAGAATTCTGCATACCATAAAACAAGCTTAAAGGATTTATGTAATCATAGAATTGTTTTGGTTGGAAAAGATCTCTAAGATCATCAAGTGCAGCCATCAACCTAACACCACCCTGGCCATTAATCATAATACTTTAAAATGTTCTAATATGCCAGAAGTTTATTAACTGAAATAGAAGACAAGGCTAATGCAGCCCATCTACAATCCAATTCCAGGGCTAAAAAGTACCCTCCTCATACTGGAGGGACTGTTTTGAAGATTGTTATATACACTTTAGCTCGTGAAGCACTGAATTTAAGAACCCTATAATAGCCAAATTTACTGAAGCTGAAGTTTCTTGCTATTCTGTTCTTCTAAGGCATCTGCCCCAGCTAAAGCAGAGCTGCAGACATCAGGCCGTGCAGTCAGCAGTACTCACTTGGACTGAAGCATCTCCCATAATGAACTTTGCTCCCTCAATAACAGCCAGATAGGAGAAGCGGAGCTGATCTGCTGTCTGTATGAGCCCCATCCTGTACTTGCGCATCTCCAGCAGAACCTGTTTCACATCCACAGAAGAAGGATCTTTCCGTTTGTCCATCTGAAGATAAAAAAAATGAAACATGCTCTATGCTCTGAAGAGATTCAAGACACTGACTCATTCTGTAGTAGAGCCTTCAGACTACCCTCCACGTTACGGAAATAATAAACTAATAAAAACTGCTATCAGCAGCCACTGATTTGGTCTCTACAAAGGCAGAGAGGAGAAAAGACACTGAGCCTCCAACGTTTTCTGTTTTCCCCTTTTTTGTTTTGCTTGCTTTGAAAATACAACCAAGACTTCAAAAGGGCATTTTAACCTAGGCCTGACTTCTGTGTTCAAGTTGCTCTCACACAGCCACAGAATAAAGCCAAGCAAACCCCAGTTTTATCTTAAAGTCAGGACAATTTCCCCTGCCTACAGGCAAAGCTGATTGTAAAAGGAAACATTAGACACATTTTGTATTGTTTCAGGACAGTTCACCCTATTACTTAGCAGAGAGCTCGTGCTGCTTTTCTTCCCCCTTAATCAGAAGGGCAAAGCCTATCTTTAAAACAAACAAAACACTGTAAAATCTACTCCCTTTCCTCCCAGACTCAGTTAAGAGTGAGATCTACCTTGGAATACACTTCCAAACCAGACTATGGGTAAGATAATGGGAAACAGCACGGAACAACACTTCACCGAACACAGCACAGCCCTTTGTAAGCCTACAACAAACCGTTCCTCCAAAATCACCCTGCAGCAGGAGTAAGCAGCCCTTACCAGCAGCAGACACGTATCCACCAAGCAGAAGGTTCCTGACCTCCCGATGCCTGCGCTGCAGTGCACCACGACGGGCCCGTGCTCAGGGTTCAGGGAGCCAGACTCCCTTACTTTGAACAGGAAATTGAGGAATGAAGCTGGTGACTCTGGGACGCCAAAGTCAGGCCACGTAGTATAATGAAAGTGCAGAATCTCTCTAGTTTCCTGTGTCTGCAAAAACAGTATTTAGGAAGTCTTTGAGCTTGGATTCATGACTCAGAAGCATTCAAAGCACATTTCAGTCGCCTACAACAATGTTCTAATCAGCAAACAATTCCATGCCCATTTTGCTACCACCCACTTATGTATTTAGACAGACAGCTTCAGATATTGGACAGTTTTACCTTTAGATCGATTTCAGATTTGTGCCTTTGGAAAAATTTCAGCTACTTCCTTCAAAAGTAAATCTGTCTCAGAGGGAATGGAGGTGTGTGTCTGCTCAGACTACACTGCTCCCATTGCATCTTTGGAACTTAAATCCAAATGATAAAGTCTCACCAGTCTGAGGGAGCTTTGCTAGTCACACAGATAAGAAACTAACAACAAATAGTCACCTCTTGTGAAGGTCTCCACTTTGAGCAAAGAATATTGGACAAATAGGTTTTAATGACAAAGTAGCATATGAAGATTTCTCAGAATGAAGCAGCTCAAGCTACAGAAGCCCTCTGTACTTTCTGCATGCAAATCTTGCACAATGACAGCTGTTCATTCAAGGGTTGGTTCCCAACCTGAAAACCTTCTTCCAAGACTACTATACCAGTGGTACTCACATCCTCCTGGAATACTGAGCTACAACCAAACCTGTCTATGGCAGACATCACAGTTCATACACACCACAGACTACATTAACTGAATTCTTACTCAGGCATAACTTAATCAGATTTGTATCTGCTGTCTCACGTTTCCTGGCAGGACGAAGCGTGCAAGATGCTAACTGATGAACAAAGAAATAACTGTGCCTTCTGGCTGTGAGCAGAACAGAACTAGCTAGCACATCACATGTACATCTAGCTCAGTACTATTATGGGCCTCAGACATTCTCCTCAGTGACCTGCATTCAGTGCAAGTTAATGGTGTTCTTCCTCAGCAGGCTCCCCAAGGAGCTTTAGATTAGCTCACACTGCTCTAATACAGGGCAGTGGCGAAGAGGAGAGGGAAGTAGGAAATGGCATGTGTACTTTTATTTTGGGACTGTGCAAAAGGAAAAATAAAAGAGAGGAAAAAAAGGAAAAAAAAAGGAAAAAAAAGAAGAGTGCTTTCTCTTCAAGCTTAAAGCTAGTGGCCTGGGCCTTGCTCTGAGCTCCATACAGCTCACTGCAGGGCCAGAGCTAAAACAGCTCCTGGAGACTACACTGGTTCCTGCTTTCTGACAAAGGCCACCAATGGAAAACCTGAAGATTTATGCCAAAACCTAAAACTTGACTTTAGAACAAGACTTGGGCAAACAGGAAGCTTAAGTGACAGGAAGAGCAATTCCTTCATCTCTAATACAAAAGCAGTAGAATGTCTAGAGCACCTGCTAAGTGATTTCATGAAAGGTTCTCTGAAAGGTGGTGATGAACTAAACTTGACTCTAATTTACCTCAGGTGTTTTCTAAATATTTAAGGGTTTCATTTCCAAAAGACACAAACTAGAGACTGAAGAACAATCTCAGGCAAAATCACCAATGCTAGAACAAAGCCTGCTCTAATTCCTGAGCATCTTTTTCAGGACTTTGTTGATGAGGAGGCAAATTCCACCTCAGGGAGGCTGAAGAAACTGCCCATCCTGGTTTCTGTACTTACTGTCAGGTTTTCCAGCTCTAGCTGTCGTACTGTGTAATAGGATTTTATATCTTCAGATACCAATGTTAGTTTCAAGTTTGTGTCTTCAAAAAACATTTCTTTCTCCTCCTTCCGTGGCCAGTACTGTGCACACTTTACCTAAAACCAAACAGGACACATTTAAATGTCATTTTTGTTTGTGTAAGAGGCAAGGAATAAGCAGCCTTAAATACAACATTTTCTAATGACAGTTTCTTCATCTTCTTTTATTGTGAGCACCAATTCTTGCATAAAAGATATCAGCCTTACTTGATGTTGCAGAACCACACCATCACTGAATCTTCTGTATGAGTTAAATTATTTTGACCTTGACTGAACTCATGAAAATACCTAAGGATGGAGGATAGGTTTGTTCAGGTATAGCTCTCTTTCTTCTACATAAAAGCTAAAAGAGTGTGAAGCTATGAAATCTAATCAAAATCACCAAAGCCATTATTTAGTTTAGCTTGTGTCAGAACAAACAAACCAAAAATAATCTAGCAACGGTCCCAGTATAAAAGCTTTCAAAACACTGCAAAACCACCCCAAAACTTAGCATACATTTTATTTATTATTCTCATGTAAAAAAAAAAATGTATTTCAAAAGAAAAGAGATGGTAACAAGAGTAGAACATTACTGTGAGCAGAATTCTGAGCTCAATGAATAAGCTACAGAGAGAACATAGCTAATTTACAAGTGTATCACCAAATGACATTTTGGGTCACTCATCACTAAATCAAAACCAGGAGTGAGATCATTTTGATTTCACATGGCACAGCATAAAAGTGCCAAACAAAAACTAGCATTCAGCACACATTCCCCTTACCTACTCCTGATTGAATTTCAATTTTCTCAGTGCAGTTTCCCAGAAAGCTTAGTTTTGCAAAGAGTGTGACATGCTAGGACCTCAGATGAGTCAGCCAAATGGAAAAGTAGCACATTCTGCAGTGTGCAGGGAAAAAAAATGAACCTCAACAGCAACAGCAATAGGCAAATCTGCAGCTATGTTTCTGATTTGACTGGGAGAACTGGCCTGCTACCTCTGCTGAGAAGCACTGCTCCTCTGACATGAGACAGTGACCATCATTTGCCCATGCCTGAACGTGCAGGAAGAACTGACTGCTGGACATGGCCAATGTCTGTTTTATTAAAGAGCAAATACTAAGATTTCAAAGTTGAAGAACTATGAAAAAAACCCCAGCATTCTTAAGAATAAGATGATTCCTGACAGCATTTAATAAACAAGAAAACCCTTCAGTATTTAATTCACAGGTAGACTAACATTAGTTTTGCTCAGACTAATTCTAGTTTTAATCAGAACACATCCTCTAGTTTATGAGGGTGTAGAACGCACTTAGAATCCTCTGCACTTTCCTTTTGGTATTAATTTTTAAGAGACAGCAATTGGCTTTGTGTCTAATTTCTCCACCAAATGTGTCTGCAAACAATATTTCATTGTGCTCTGCTGTAGGTCCCTGACTGCTGTTTGCTGAGAAGTGTAAGCAGCCTGCCCTAAGGGATACCACGAATACACTTTGTTCTGAACTATTGGCAGTGCAGAGGATAAGCAGGAAAGGCCGGAAAGGAAAAAGCTATTGAAACACATGGTTACTGCATCTCTTGTAAAGATTATATTTCACTTGTACTACCAAAATTCCAAGCACTCAAAAATTAACACTGAAATCTATTAAAACACAAGAGTTTTCTTGATTATTGGGAATTACTTTCTGATTACTCAAAACTCTGATCAACCAGTGAACATCCAACATGCTCACTACCTGTCCCCCAAAGTCTCTTTATACTGACAGCACTGTAACCTTCAACTTTAAATTTTGCACTTCTGTCAGTCATAAAAATCACTTTTGTCTCAAATTTCCACAGTTGCCAAGTCCAGTTTAAGACTGGTAGCTGTGGAATTAGTGTAGAGGCAGAACTCTGACCCGTGGATGAAAACCACACCTGTGATGGTTCCTGTTTTCTCCATCATCAGAAAGGCTAAGACACTTCCTCTCAAGCCAGCAGCTACTTCACATGCCAGAGGAATCAAAGTTTTCTATCTGAAGCTACGTTACTTAAAACAGCCCAACTGTTTGTTCATCTGTTGTTTCCCTTCACCTTCTGCCTGTCTTGTCTAATGTAAACTTCCTGAACGGTCTGGACAGAGCTTGGCCCACTGCACTTGTCCTAGCAAGTAAAGCACTGGCTTAACAGCTGGTTCCACACCACCTACAACATCACTGCTGAGGACAGCTGTTGGCTGAAGCAATTCCAATTGCACCTTCATCCTCTTTGGACCTCTCGTGAATTCTGTAAAGCGATGACACTGGTGGAGAAGCAAAGTGCCTTGGTGGCATATTTAATCAGAGCTCTTACTGCTTGAAGGAGACCTGGAGTCAAAGTCTCTACTTCAGAACTATTTCATAATGCTTGAGAATGACAGAATGGTTTAGGTTGGAAGTGACCTCCAAGATCATCCAGTTCCAGCCCCCCTGCCATAGGCAGGGACACCTCTCACTAGAGCAGGTCACGCAAGGCCTCATCCAACCTAGCCTTGAACACCTCCAGGGAGGGAGCATCCACAGCTTCCCTGGGCAACCTGTTGCAGTGTTTCACCACCCTCACTGTAAAGAACTTCTTCCTAACATCTAGTTTAAATTGTCTTTCTTCCAGTTTAAACCCATTACTGCCTGTCTTGTCATTACAAGACCTTGCAAATAGTCCCTCCCCAGCCTACAGGAGTAGGCCCCCTTCAGATACAGGAAGGCCACTACAAGGTCTCCTTGAAGCCTTCTCCAGGCTGAATGAACACTTGGTGTGAATGACTTCTGACACTTGCAATCTGCATACACTGAGAACCACCTCCACATATCCAGGTTAGCAATAGAGACCAAATCCTCATTTGTATGGAGAAGCACACTGTGTTCATGCCATCTTTCAGTCACATTTAGAAGACATTAGCACCCATCACTACAAACTGAGTGATTTTCTGACAGCACTAAGATCAGTTCACTGGCTATTCAACTCCAGAAGGCATAATTGCTTAGGTAATATCACCAACGGTTATGTCCTTCATGTGGTCCCCACTTCTTTGTGTTGCTTGGTTTTTTGCTATTTGTGTATTAATTTTTTGATGGGTTTTTTTTCCTTTTTGTCAAGTTAAAACATAGACATGCAATGAACACAGAGCTAGTACTGGTAAAGTACTTACCGATCCCTTTTCCATCACTCTGTTCAACATGACAACACCACGGCACTTCTGTTCCCAAACCATCTCCCAAAAGTGACCACATGTATTTGGCAAAGGTCCCTGCAGAGAGACAGAATGCCCCAAAATGAGCATTACTTTCTGTTCACGTCAGTGCAACGTTCTCCAGTAAAAGCTACTGCACTAGGCAATAAATTGAGACAAGTAACTTCTCATTTCAAACTGTAAAAAAAAGCATTGATACAGCTCTAAGTTCCATTTTCCCACTGTCAACTTACCCATGAAAGCAGAGTTAATCTTCTCCCCCCATACATAACAGGAACAGAGAAGTAGTTTTATTTGCGAGAACAGAACTGGGAGTGAAAATGCTGAGAATCTTCTTAGGAAAGTTACACAAAAGTAATGGGGAAATAAAACTTCATTGAGTAACTAAAAGCATAATTAATGACCATATTAAACCATTGTGCAATGCATTTTTATTCATAATACTTGAAAATGACTAGGCTGCTGTTCAAAAGACTGACACAATGCCTAATCAGTAACAAATTACATGGTTTTGCAGAATCTTCATGGATCTGCTTTGGGACTGAACAAAATAATAACTCCTTTTAAAGATTACCTAGTTACAAAGTAGATTCCTGTATAAGGTTTTGTCTGTGCTGTATTATTTTGCTATTTTCTTCTTTACAACCATTGCTCTGAATTTTGGGCAACATAAACCAGCAACGTTGTGCTTCTCATATTTGCTACTTGTCACTTTGCTCAAACACAACAGCAGGACAGGGCACTTAAAGAATGATTTGATTCAAATAAAGCCATCTGAACCCATGAAATTCAGGGTCAGAGTCATTAACTAGTTGCACATCAGACTACTGCATGTAGCAGCTGAACCCTCTGATCAACCTCCCCTGCAATACAAGAGCTGTGTGCACAGAATCATTTTCATATTGAACACCATATTGCACACTTCTTCCTTAGAACATTTATCTCTATTCTCTAGAAACAGGAAGGAAGAGCTGATGCTTTAAAATATTAATGCCAGTCTACCTTTATCTGACGTGAGGGAGGAAGGGGTCAAAGAAAAAAAAAAAAAGAAAAAAAGAAAAGTTAAGATTAGAGATCAGTTCAGTTTCCAAGGAACCAAACACTGAGGACAAACAAGGACTCCAGTACAGTTGCTGTCAGAATAAAACAAGAGGGTACCCAGGTGTTATAAAGATAGGTGTGGAACTCACAGATTCAGTGTGAAACAGCCACTTTTCATCATGCTCCTCAAATGCCCCATCACTAAAGCCTGTGTTCCTAGTCTTCCTTTCTTACATAAAAGGCAGAGGAAACAGCATTGCCCAAATTACATCCTTTGGAAGTTGTGTTATTAGGGGATACATTATTTGTAAACACAAGAGCATCACTCCCAGAAAGATATTTAACAAGTACACAGTGGAACATACTGTGCTTCTCTGAAATAGAAGTTCAGGTGCAAGAAATTCACCCGCAGGTTTTAGTTACCCTCTGTTCCGCTCAATGTAACATACAAATACCTGTTATATTTAAAGCATGTTACTTCAAATAGGTTTTGAGTATCTTGAAGTTCATACAAACAGTTCTGTACATGTGAGGCCCTCCTGTTAAGCAAGGTTCACCTCTGGAACAGGCTTCCCAGGGGAGTGTGGAGTCTCCCTCTCTGGAGATATTCAAGACCCACCTGGGTGCATTCCTGGTGTGATCTGGTATAGCTGATCCTGCTCTGGCAGGGGGGTTGGACTGGATGATCTTTCGAGGTCACCTCCAACCCCTAACACTGTGATTCTGTCAAGAGAATTTATCAGGCAACTGAAGACTAGCTGTCTAAAGCCTTTTTGCTGACCTTCCATGTAGAAGTGTGATTCATTTCAACCACATTTAAATGTTGCCTGTCGTAAACCAGCAAGCAAATTCCCACAAGTATGTTGGATTTGAGCCTAGATGGGTTTAAAGTCAAATACACAAAGTGGCCAAAATATTCCATTCCACAAAAAAAAACAGTCAGTGCTGAGAGGAAATTGAAAGAACTAAGTGACATTTCTGTAAAATATGTATATATGCACACAGATGTCTATATAGAACTACCTTTACAGAAAGAAAACAAACATACTAAGGCTAATGAAAACTCATGAAAAAGAATTCCAATTGTATGATTTTTTTATTATCTACTGCCAATAGTTACCTGGGTAAGGATGTAGCTCCTTTGGGCCTCTTCCATTTTTATCAAACTAGCATTGATATAGTCATTGTCACCTTGGTTTAGCTTAATTCGACTGTGATCAACTGCAGCATAATTAGAAAACAGTGGTTAATGGCTATGCAACACAGCACAATGCATGTACAACCTCATCAGATGCTGGGATCAAAAAAGCTGAGTTGTCCTGAAGAACTGAAAGAGCTTAATGCCTGGTGGTGCAGAAGTGCCCACCGGGCTTGTTAACTCCAAAAATACAGTATGGGTACTACAAGAGCAGCACTGAAGCAAGAGCAGTGAACCCAAGCTGCACGCTTGTCTCCCAAGAATGGAAGTATTTGCATCTGAAGGAATCAACAGGAATGTGCAAACTAGATCATACTGACCTATTTGGACACTTACCCAGTCAGTGGTTTTAAATAAATCTAAGTACACAGCTGATTATCTTCTGCAGCTTAAACCTTCAAACCCAGCTTGTTCAAGGTTGTTAAAAAAGTTTGCCTAATTGTATACTGAATGAACACACCACAGACTTCCTAGTCCTCTTAAAGACATTTTGCTACCATTCCAAACCCAACCATACCTTAACATTCAGAAAGGATGATCTAAATTCAAGAATTACAGTGGATGCAATTTCAAGGCTCTTTTGTTAGTCTCAGCTTGCTTCACTTGGGAGTGAAAAAACCCCAAACCACTGACAGCAAAACCACACACATGAGTTCCCACATTTTGCAAGAAAGCCAAAAAAGACTGGAAGTAGAATTACTTCAAGGCAAAAAGGAATTGCTTGTCACTCGCAATCCCAAGTACTAGAACTGCTTAGGAAAACAAACTGCCACATTACTGTTCCTAGGCGAGTGCCCCAAAGACTTTAAACCAGTAAGTATAAATGTTTCCTGATATACAATGATGTTCTTTTCTTTGAACAGAAGACAAATACCTGCTCAGTGACAGAGCCCATACAAACCTTGCATTTAAAGCAGGCAGCAGTGCTGTACCCTTCAAGAGGGAAAGAAGTCCCAGAGCAGGCACTGTCATTTAGTGCATATAAGGCAGCTTAGCCAACCGGCCATGAACTTTATTCAGTGTCTGATACGTGGTTATCTGCTGACCATTTACCTACAGCCCCCTACCCCTCTGCACTCTGCTGCTGCAGTCTCTTTGGCATCCCAAGAGCGCAGCATGCCAGACACAGGCAAATCTCTATCAACTAGAAGGATGCTTCAATGAGAGTATTGCAAGAGAAAGGATACTTTCTCTTTGCCACTTCAGCCACCATTCTTCTGTAGCATAAGAATTTCAAAAGTGAAGGAAGTTCCTTCCCTCAGATTTCTCCTCACAAATACAGAACCTACTGTATGCTGCTCAAGTATAATCCCCTGGATATAATGGTGTCCTGTGACATCTGTCTTAAAAATAAATACATTAACAAAAGGAATTGTCTTGGATGCATACCCATCCAACAGGAATCCTATCCTTACAAAGAACATTTAGCTGTTAGAAGTCATTAGAGGTCAAGAGCCTGTTACAAACAATGGAAAAGAAAGTGTACTTACAGGGGCTGACATCTCTGTACCTATTTCTATTTTTGTTTCTGGGATGTTTGGCCACTTTGCATGGAAAATCACTGGCTTCATGCCTGATGTCCTGAAACAAAACAACCAAAAAATTTCCAAGTCTTAGATATGAATCCATCTAACATCACCACACCATTAGCTATTTTAAGACAAATGTCCCTCTGATTTCACACCTTCACAAGTGAGAATTCTGGACAGAAAGCACTTTGGGCTTGAAAAGATGAACTTAGTTTAAAATTATTAGAACACTATTTTACATAATAAAGTAGCAGCCCCATACATCAGACATTATGCTTGTAGGATTCCCATGGAGCAGAGACTCTGCCCCAAAGCACTTTACTATCAACTGCTTTAAGCAATGCTTTCCACTATCAGTAAACTATCAGTTGTAATTCTGACTCAGCAGCAATTAAAAAAAACTTTTATTGTGAGAGAAAAAACACCTATCTACCCTTCCTGGCATCACACACAGAGGGAGTGGCCACTTGTCTAAGATCACTTACAGCTTTATCTTCAGTTATCAGCAACATGTCACTATTAGGGTGTCTTTCAGGTGCATATATTAGCTCAGCTACTTGAGACAATTCCAAAACAATTTCATTACTAAAAAGAGTTCTGCTGCCCTTGGACATGAGTCCCAATTTGTAAATATAGAACTTCACACTGTAAATAAATAGTGCTAAGAAAGCCATATTTAAAAAATTAAAGTACTGGGAACTTCAGAGTGCAGCTGTGAGATTTAACTGAAATGAGTGAAAATGGAAGGAATGGTTTTAGTGAGGAAATGGCATTTCAACAGCAAAATTCAGTTTAAGAAACCCTAAGACAGATATTGTGCAAATACATGGAGTGAATAAATGAACCTGGCCCAGAGGCCACTGAAATCATCATTAGAAATAAATTATCAAGCTAAATTAATCTCCTTTCATTGGATTAATTCTGCTAAATATAATCAGCAAAATTAAGCAGATTTTGTTATTAACGATCTGTCCAGATACAGAAACATTTTGAGCATCGTGTTGATTCACACCCAGTGTGACGAGAGAACAGGTTTATGCACACAGAAAATCAGTGCCTTTGGAAGCTGCTGGTGATACACACATTACTTGCACAGAAAGTCTGAGCATTCCCCTATTAATAGTTTTGAATTAACTCAGTCTCTGGTTCAAATTGTGCTAACTTTCCAACTCAGAACAGGAGGACTTTACACCAGCAAATCTAATCCCTACAATTCAGGCCAAACCAAGCTGGTTTTGGTTTTTGGTTGCTCTCAGTTTTGCATAAAGAATCACATACAATGCTGGAGATTTTCTTTCTAAGTGAGCTATCTGCTGCAGCTTATTGCCTTTTTATCTTCTTCTACCCTGTTACTCAACTATGTATCAGCTTACACCGAACACTACAAGTCAAAGGAAGAGTTCTAGTTTACGTGTACCTGCTCAAAATTAGTGCAGTATTCTCAAACAGCTCCTCACTGAAATAAGCCTTACATCAGCTGCTCTCTTTTTATAACTTAGCACATGGCTGCCAGTATTTCTGCTTACAAAGAACGCAGTCTGGAGAATATGATCTTGACTGCTACAGTCTAATCTCTCAAACATGAGGTGGCTAAAATGGGTGTTCTCATAAATTCATCTCCGACACGAGGTTGGTGAATTTGCAGGGCTTTTTTTCTCTACTGTCTGTAGGGGATTAACAAGAGACAGAAACAGGGAACCAGAACAATTATTTTCTGGATCTCTAACCATGTCTTCCTATAAAGCCTGTGTAAGGTAAGTGTTTAAATAAATAAATAATGAAAACCAGCACAACCAACTCATCACTTAGGACTCCTATGAAAAAAATACAACCAACCAACCCGAGAGTAAAATGCAACCCAAACCCAGACAGATGGGCATTTTTGCTCTAAGTCATGGGTTAATTTTTTTGCAGCAGCAGCACTAATCTACAATATTTCTTTTCACAGTATTAAGAAATTTGAAAGGAAGTGTCCTCTCTTTTAAAACAAGAAATGGATTACATGCCTCATCACAGAACCAGAATGATGCAAAGGCTTTCTAATGTACAAATATCTTGCAGTATATAGATGGATGTACCCATACACACCACTCCCAGCCTCACAAAGTTCCACAGATTCAAATAACATCACATATTTAAGCCTCTGAACCTGGTAATTCACTGTTCAGGGAATACAGAGCTGGCTATTTTTACCTTGCTACCAAATATTAGGTATTTTTTAAGACACTACAATGCCTAAAGATAGTGAAAGAATTAAGGAGTTCTACGAGATGTGTAACTCCCCATAGGCATAGAGAGAAAGGAAAGAAAGAAGGTACCCAGGTACCTTCCAGAAACAATCTAAAAGCACAATGTATTTCTGAAGCATATTTCAACACACAGAAAAAAATATAATATGGTAGGGTGGTAGCAAAATGAAGAACCTAGATATGGCAACAGGCAAGCTTCTGCCTCCTATAAAAATACAGCATGCATACAGCACTTCATTCCTGAATGCAAGGAACACCAATCAAACAGAAAATCCTAGAGGACACCCGTGCCTGGGCCTCAGTGGTCAAATCCAGGCCTGAAAAGATAAGGCATACTCTTCCCAGCAACACAGGATAGAAGCAGTTTGGGGTTTTGGCTGAGGGTTTGTGGTTTCTGAGTGGGTTTTTTGCTACAGTGGATGCTAGAACATCGAAGGTCACAAGAAATCTAAGATCTCTCCCAGGACAGGAAGCTGGCTTCAGCAGAACTCAGATGGCCTTCAGAGAAAATCACTGGAGAGAAACAACCTAGTGGCAAGTTATGTGAAGTGGCCACTCCTCAGAGTCTTCTGTTACTGGCGACTGCCAGAGTTACACAACTACTGATGTGCGCTGTTATGGTGCCTAACAACCAGTACTACAGGACCTCCATGTTGGAGACTGCAGATTCATTCAAAGCATGGAATTACTATGCTATGAGGAACTTGAAGACAGTGATGTCACGAGAACAGAAGTCAGTGGATGAACACAGGGATTGATAAAGTTACAAAACACCTTCTTGAGTCGCACTCAGAGTCACACTGCAGAGAAGCTGTCATTTAAAAAGGAAGCTCGACATTTCATTTAAAAGGTCGTGCAACATAAAACTTTAAAGAGGAAGGGCTAGAACTGAAGTCGGTTTTCCAAAGTCAAATGCTTCTGGTTTTGAACATGAGTGGCATGGAATGACTCATCTCCTGGTTTTAAGTCCTGAACCCTGTGCAACCCCCAAAAACTCAAGAGATGGAAAGAGGAAGCCTGCTGAAGCACTGTTCTTCAAGTGGGAAGTTCTTCTAACTGTTAATTTGCAGTGGTAACAGGAATAAGAAATTTTCTTAGTGTTCTACAGAAGAAGGCTGCTCTCAGTTGCATGAATGGATTCCACCTGCACTGACATCATCACATTCCCTGCCACAAAGAAAGGACACAGAATGCAGAGGCTGTTTTGCTCAGTCCCATGGACAGAGTCTCTTACTTCCCAGAACCCTACAGACATTCACCATAATGAGGTGCTCATGGTAGCTCCTAGACCCTTTTCCCAAAGCCTTCCGCACCATGACACTCAACTCTTCCTCCCTTTCCCCTGCTAGAAACCCAAAATTAGAGATTCACGAGGTAGACCACAGCCCTTTCTTTACATTCCTCTCAGCCTTCAAAACATTATCCTCAAGGCAGTCTCCTAACCCACTCTCTGAAGTCGTAGGTCTATCAATTCCCTCTTTACTAAGTATTTTCTGCAACCTTTCCTACTAGTCCTGGCTACTGGCACTCTGCTACAGCTGCTACACAAATTCGTGTCACAACAGCGCATTTGACTATACTTTCCTCATCTCGTTCAGACATCATCAAGAGATTAAGAGATATACCCCAAAATCTTCAAGAAACTGAGGGTTAAGATCACGTAAGAGGCATGCATGACAGCAGCCATTCAAGCGGACACACAGAGAGAAACCAAATGTCCAACCTAAAGGCCTTCAGATTTGACAGAAAGGCTCCTGGGAACTTTGCAGCAGGCTTCGATTTGCTCACACTGTTTTATTACACCATAACCCCTGGAGTAGCTCAGACAAAGAGATAATGACATACTGGCATTTTAACAGAGCTGTTCCTACGGGAAGCAGCAATTGCCAAGATCTTATCGTGGGCTGGAGAAGTGCACAGTAATCTGTCTACTGAGGCGGTAACACCGAGGGAAGCAATTCACGGTAAGTATATAAAGACTTCAATAAAAAAGTAATTTTAGCTTAAGAGCTTAATAAATAAATAAATAAATATTTCCTTGTAAAGCTAGCACTGAAAAAAATGACACTGTTGTAAAAAGTTGAAGAATAAAAAGGAGTTGCATTAATGTCAAGTGAAAGCTGCTGTTTTCTGATCTCAGAATGGAAATACCCCTACAATTATATGAGGTGGATGAGATCTGCACACAAGACCACAAGAAAACTAGTGAGCACAAAGGGATCTCAAATAAACAGCTACTTTAGACAAAAGGGAGAAAATCTTTAGATTCAGTGTGTAAGGGAGCAAACTGAGTCATTGAGCAGCACTGAACTGAATCTTCCACAGAAGAACCTCTCTAAGCTATAAAATGTACATAGAACTGTTCATTCAAGCCACTTTGACAAGCAAGACTGGATTTCTTATCCTATATTAAACATTACATCAGGCTATTTGGAGGACAGGAAGTGAGGATGTAACTTGCAAGTAACAGTAAGTTCATCTAAATATCAGACAAAGGGACAGACAATTGCTTAACAAGCTGCAGATTTTTAGCCAGATAAATCAAACTAACATAGACTTCACTGCCCTTTAAAAACATTTATCTAGTGTCTCGGTTTTGCTTTCAAGTAAAACCTGGCAGTATTGATTTGCTTATTAATATCCCTCAGAAAAAACTGGCTGGCTGGTATGCCAAGCTTCTTCCTGAGGTCAAGTAGCACGGTGAGAGAAAGAACGGGATAGGCTCGTGTAAAGATCAACAAGACTGTGATGCGAGTTTAAATAAAGAAATAAATAGGAATCAAACACTTGCAACATGTTTTCCTAGAAAGCCCCTTGCTAAGTCAGCTCTGCATGGGCTATCTGGAACAGGCTGCAGCAAGGCAGCGTAAGCAGTGTTTCTGACACCAGTCAGCTGGCGGTAGGCACGAAAAGAACCCCCCAGGAGAATGTTAACTGGGCATGACTGTGCTCCTAAATCGTATCAGCATGTGGCAAAGTGGAACATTTCGTCTGGGCCCATATCTGTTGCAGCTGCAGACATTATATACTGTTACTCACCACTGACTAGTTTCAACATGCCTACCTGTAAAAACGTAGGAATTATGAAAGTAAATCTGAAGTACTTTGTTGCACCCACTTCATCAGCTGCACTCTGTAAATGCTCAATTAAACAACTGCACCTGAACAGCTCTTACACCCCAGGTATGTACCTCCAGAAGCGAGAACACCACCTACTTGTGTCATTTCCAAATGTTAACAGTGCATTTCTTTTGTATGTTGTCAAAAGGAAGGCACTGTAGAGCTCAGCTGGTCAGATTCTTGTTTTGCTTCTAAGTTGTTATCTGCAATGAAGAAAACCTGATTTTTCAGTGCTGATGTTTTTGAAGGCTGCAGGAGAATGTGGGCAACCAGAGCTTCTAAACTTTAATATTAGGTTAAAGCATTACATGAGACTTCTCAAATTTCCTAAGTTCAAAATACAGTTTGTCCTTGAAATTTATGACCCATAACAGAAGAAGTTCAGCATAGCTGGCAGGAACATTTTACTTCTGCTGTTTTGTAGCCATGTACTCACTGCCAAACAGGAAGCAACTCGATGGAGGGTCAGCACAAGAAAACAACTCAAGTTCCCTTCTTCACATCTATTTCTTTTTTTCCACCCAGCTACTCAATCTGCTCCAGAAGTGCATCTTAGAAATTACTGAAAGGACAGAGACTTTTGAGAAGATGAAATGGCTGCTTCTTGACAGCTGCTGTGCAGAATAAGAGCTTTGCTATCTGTATCATCAAACAAAGCCAGTGCCAGGAAACAAACCACAGTCTCATTAAAGCGTCAAGAGGTCCTAACTCGGTTACTCTTCTCCTCTAAGAAAAATAATCACAGAGATGAGATCCAGATCTTGATTCACTCAAACATTAGAGGCCTCCAGACAGAGTTTTGGGTTAACCTCATCTCAAATAGACTGGTGCATCTGAGAGTCCAGATATCTACATAACTCCTACAAGAATTTAGTCTGCAGTCTTGTTTGCAGTATGGGCTTTGTCTTGAGTTTAAAAATGTGTAATACCTGGCCTGCAGGCTTCACAAACTGACAGTCATCCTTTCCTAGTTACCTAATATTTTCATTCTGACATCTCACAAGCTACCTTTGAGCGTTTACAGAGCTACCACCACAAAAAACTCAAACCAAAACAGAAAACAAAAGAAATGAAACAGTAACAACAAAAAAAAACCCTCCAAACAAACACACCCCCCTCTATCCCCAGACAAACAACCCCAGGCTATGGAGAACCTCAGGCAAACGACCCCCTAGCTATGGAGAGAAAAGGGAAAAGATCTCTCATTACCAGAAAGCGAGGGAGGGATGAGGGAAGCTTCCTCTCAGACCTTTACACAGCAAAAATCAGATCACTGTGCTGCATAACTACATTATTTCCTAAACTTTAGATAAGCTGCAACTCAGAAACTAAAGGAGAAGAGATGGCTTAGAAACACTGCACACCATTTGTAGTTTCTGATGCAGATCTCTGACTTCATGAAATAGGAACCATGGAGTGACTTTTTTATTTATACTCAGAATCCTCCACCATCTTCCAAAGCTACCCCATGCAGCGTAAATTACTTCAGTTCATGTTAAGAAAGCAAGACTGCACTGTTGTCCCAAATTCCTGCGTAGTCCATTATCACCACTTAAAATGGAGGCAAAACGAGCTCATCTGATTAATAAATTAAATAATCAAAGATAACACTCTCTTGCTTCTAAGTGCCTCCTTTTCACTTGCATTACAAAGGGAGAGTGGGTTTCAGGCTATCTGCACCAAGATCACTCCTTGTTCACTGCTTTGTTGTTTGTGTAGGTACACTGTTCACTTTCATGGTCACTAATATTTTCAAGTTCTACTGCCTTTTAAACCATCAGGCAGCTAAACACTTCCCCTCTGTAATTCCCTTGAAATTCTGCAGATATTTTCAAACACATGCTAGACTTAAAGATGTTTAAATTCATTCATATGGTTCTCAGAAAGCAGCTCAGTTTAATATACCAATGTGTCAACACCCATTAACATACATTGACCACTGAAGTTCTGTGTGAGAAGCTCAAAGTATAAATCTAGAAAGTCTAACTCATTTAAGAAGTTCAGTGTTCTGCATAGGAAAAAAAAAACCAACAAAGCAAATCACAACAAATCCAGCCTTTGTAAAAGGCCTGAGATAATCTTTTGTTTAAACCGTTTTGAGGATTGTGCTACAACAAGGACAGAAGCCTTCAGAGGAAAGCCAATTAGCCTGGTTTGCAGAGTTAATACAGCTGGTATTCACCTACAAATTTCCAACTTAAAAGCATAAAACATTTGCTTTTTAAAACCCCACAATAAAACTGAGATAAACTTCCTAATAGCTGTCTAACAGCAGCCAACTGACAGTGTTTCTCTCAATAACCAAAGTCCTATTTACTAAAAGACAGTAAAGGCAATGCCACCTTGATACAGTTTAATCTGTAACAGTTTTATCCAAAACTCCTTCGGCAGAAGTGTAACTATTCCAGGTATTTGATCATGCTACCACTCACTTCATCTGTAGCTACAATGAGCAAACTACAACATAGATTTTGCTCTGTTTTAACCAGGTAATTTGATGGATGAAATCCCCAAGTTTTACCGGAAAAGAATCAGACACAGGAATAAGAAACTGAAGTATTATCCTTCAAGCTTTTCACTCAGTTTTGGGACCTATCATCAAGTGGTGGTTCTTTACCTGTCATGACTGACATATGGACAGCCTATTTTTGGAGCCCTGAACACATTTTTTTTCTACCAGGTTGTGGCTGATTTATCTTCAGAAGATCAATACAGGTAGGAAAACTGTGAGAATTCTTGTTCTAGATAAGCACAAACCAGTTGTAAATGCCATTACTATTTCAGGAATTGCTCAGCATCATCTTATTCAGATTTAAATTTCACCTTTTAAAAAAACCCTAGAATCTTCAAGAATTAAAACAAACAAACAAACCTGTGAGCTTAGATTTACTATTTTCAGACATTTCAAAGGATGTCTGAAAGAAAAAAAGTAACAGCCCCCCCCAATCACTCAAGCTCGGTTAATATGAGAAGTTTCACTTTGTGCAGGAATCAGTACGCAGAAAATCAAGCCTGACTTCCCATAAATTGATCTCAGCACACTGAAACAGGCACATATGAAATCTTGGAAGCAAAAGAACACAGGCACATAGCTCCATTTATTAATTTAACCCACTGCCCCTTCACACAGAAGGCCTGTGCGATTTGATCTGTACAGGTAGAGGGAATCAGAGCATGTCTTATGGTGCAGAGACAAAATATTGCTAATAATTATACTCCTAATTCCCATCAGCTATAAGGAAATGGTAAGTAAGCAATGGAAATCACAACCAGACCCTGGCTGAAGTTGCTTTTTATCTCCTTCTCCAAGGGTCCACTCTGACAAACTGTCTCCTTAATTTTGACATTTGTCACCTGTGTGTTTGAGATGCAGGTAGGTTTGTTGGGCTGAGCTGAATGTTTTTAAAGGATTTCTTATATGCCTTCTTTTAACTGAATTACAATTTCAGAATTTAAACTTTGCCTGGTATCTGAACTGACAACAATGAGATATTTTGGATCCAACTGGAATTCTGCAATCAGACCCACTTGAGTCACTCCCACCTGAGTGCCCTCATCAAGCAACACAGTCAAGGTCTTAGTCCTTTAAAGCTGAACAGATCTTTATGGCTTTTTTCCTCATCTCCCATTTCAGACACCTGTGTAGTGTATGTGTCTGCTTCAACAGTTTTAGTTCCGAACACATTCTTCTATTTAACTTGGACACGCTGGCATACAGCTCAGTAGAAAAATACAAATGTTCATAATATCTGCCATTTTTATTAGTCCTTTTAACAAGGAATCTGAGAGGCTCCTATAGTACTCCATACTGTATCAGTATAGGAACAGGTGTTGATCTGTTGGAGGGTAGGAGAGCCCTGCAGAGGGACCCTGCCAGGCTGGATGGGTGGGCAGAGGCCAATGGGATGAGATTTAACAAGGCTAAGTGCAGGGTTCTATACTCTGTAAACTCTGCATCTACACAACAACCCCAAGCAGTGCTACAAGCTGGGGACAGCGTGGCTGGACAGCAGCCAGGCAGAAAGGGACCCGAGGGCACTGGTAGATAGTAGCTGAACATGAGCCAGCAGTGTGCCCAGGTAGCCAGGAGTGCCAGGGGTTATCCTGGCCAGGATCAGGAACAGTGTGGCCAGTAGGACAAGAGAGGTTATTCTTTCCCTGTACTCAGCACCCTGTGTACTGTGTCCAGTTCTGGGTTCCTCAATTCAAGAGAGATATTGAGGTACTGGAACATGTCCAGAGAAGGGCAGTGAAGCTGGTCAGAGGCCTGGAGCACAGCCCTGTGAGGAGAGGCTGAAGGAGCTGGAGGTGTTTAGCCTGGGCAAAAGGAGACTCAGGGGTGACCTCATTGCTGTCTACGACTACCTGAAGGGAGGTTGTAGCCAGGTGGGCTTGGTCTCTTCTGCCAGGCAACCAGCATCAGAACAAAGGGACACAGTCTCAAGTTGTGCCAGTGGAGGTCTAGGCTGGATGTTAGGGGGAAGTTCTTCACAGAGGGAGCGACTGGCATTGGAATGGGCTGCCCATGGAACTGGTGGAGTCACCATCCCTGGAGGTGTTCAAGAAAAGATGAAGCACTTAGTGCCACAGTTTATTTGACTGGATAGGGTTGGGTGATAGGTTGGACTGGATGGTCTTGGAGGTCTCTTCCAACCTGGTTGATTCCATGATAGTATCACCTTCTGCCTGAAGAGAGACTCCAGGCAGTTGTTTAGTACTGGATCTACTATCACTATCTAAGCCTAAATGAGTTGGCAAGACTTAACATGCTCATCAAATGAAGTGTAACAGAACTAATGCAGTTAGCAAAGGATCCAGAGCAAGTTCTGTAACCTCGATGAGTAATATCACACCTGCCAACTCTGAAAGCAAGCAGCCCTGCACATTGCAGAGCCGAACTGTGAGTCTTGCTACTAAGCCCCGATTATGGGTTGGTGGGGCTTTTTTTGATTGTTTTGTTGTTTTTTTTTTTCAAAAGAGACTTCACTTCAGATGAAAACACACTTCACATTCACTGAACTGCAAACGAAACTGGTCTGTGGTATTTGTGTCCTTTCACCTTTTCCTGGAAAGTATGTTGACTAAAAGCCAAACAAACAGCGCAGCACTTTAGCTGCTTGACAGACAAACACGGCTGTCATTTCACTCAGGACAAATGTTTTAAAGGACCAAAATAACATTAATTTGATTTATTTTTTAAAGAAATGCCAAGATTTGTGCATTTGTCTTACTAACAGTTTAAACTTGCACAGTTGCAGAACTACCATAGCATTACTTTTAATCCTGTCATAGATGACATGAGTTAAAACACATTGAGATTACTAACTGGTGTCTTAAAAACAACAGTCACACTAACAGGAGACTAGTCAAGTCCAGTATTCCCTACCTGCAGCAACACATGCTCATCAATAACAAATACAAGTTCTTAAAACAACAGAACTGCCAGAGGGAAAAAAAAAAAGACAGGCTGCAATTCCCAAAGGATTCTAATTTTGTCATGATCATTTTCAAATTAGGATACCACTGGTGAGGTAGAAATCTTGTCTAGGATGCAACACAACTGGAAACTACCAGAGAAAAACAAGGTCCAGAGCACTAGAACACTTCAGCAAACCACTGTTCTAAGTATAAGAGATGCAGTTCCACCACAAGGTGTATTTCTGTAACTGAGAAGCTTGTTGTCACCTTCCCAGTATGAAAGCATCCATGAAAGTGTAACACAAACCAGAGCCCCTAACCAAAGGGCAACTCCCCAGACATGCCAATTGGTATGATACATGACCATGCTTCCTTCTGCAGGGAAAGGCCATTTTGCCACAAAGCCAGAGCACAGAAGTTGCCAGCACAGAATATGAGCCTACTCTTAAACCAGAGGCCTGTTCCGGGAAAGTATCTCAAGGAAAATGACAAGGTGCTTACACAGCAGTTCCAAAACACCAACCGCTAATAAGTGTGAACACAACCTCACCATCCAGTTAACCTATTCCTTTTCTCCCTAAGTGAAACCAATTAGGCACTATCCACAAAACATCAGGTACTTTAGCTAGGAGTAAGCCTGTGAAGTAGCCCTAAGGGACAGATAAAGTAATTACAAAATACACAAGACCTTAGGAACATTTATGATGTGGATAAGATTGTGATGTACTACAAAGCTGCCATCTCTCCTAAATCCATCATTTTGACTATCAAGCAGAGGCAAAAAAAAGAAAGTCAGACTCTGGGGTATTTTGCTTCTCTAATCTTCAAGGCAATTCTAACAACTCAGAGAAGGAAAAAACTGCTTTCCTACAACAGCCTCCCAATGGTAAAATAGGGTGGTGTGTTTTTTAGTTTTCCCCAGAGAGATGGATTTTACATGCACGCATTGAGCACTGTGACAATTCCCTGGGAGGTATCTGATACCCTGAGTGAGATCACAAGGGATTTTAACTCAGGATTTGTCAAGCTGGAAGGTTTTGTTTTATGGCTTTCAGCTTGTTCTGCAACACTTCATTGCAGGTGGATGATGAGGCTCAAAGGGAAAAACATACATACATCTCTCTTGGATGGTGCCAGAGGTACATTAAAGTGTTGGTCTTCATTACTAGTAACTGGATGACCAAAGAGAGTTTACAAATACTGCTTGAAATCAGGAAATAAGATGACCTTTAAAGTTTTGGTGCATGCTCAAAATGAATATTAAAAAACTAGGTAGAATGACAGATGGCTACACAGAGACAATTTGGTCAAATGCAAAAAATTCAGTGTCAGAGTGGTCTTACAGTACCAGGTGTGCCTACAAACATAAAAATCTAAGTTTTTAAAGAGCTCTCCTATTAACTTACCAAGCTCTTTCTGCAAATTCAACAACTTGACTTGGCACTTTACAGTATCTCCTAAAAAACCACAGTCCATGCAATGAGTAATACAGAAACAGAAGACTTCGCACACTTGGATTTATCATCGTTTTTCTTATGCTGTTAGTACATTAGGATTACATGCAAAAGAAAAAGGCAGGTTGTAAGAATATGCAGATAAGCCATCCTTTGCAAGTTCATTGGAGACTTAAAGCTACAAAAATATCCTTCTAGGATTTACAAAGGAAAATATAATTTGGGGTTTTTTTTTCAGATCTCTGCTACTGCCCTTGGGCTGCCCTAATGTCAAGTTTGCTGTTGCTGGCATCACATTCCAAAACAGGCATTTCTATCAGGCTGGTGATTTTCACCTACCTAATCTCTTCCAAATAG
This sequence comes from Tricholaema leucomelas, assembly GCA_013400475.1. Lineage (NCBI taxonomy): Eukaryota > Metazoa > Chordata > Aves > Piciformes > Lybiidae > Tricholaema lacrymosa > Tricholaema leucomelas. The sequence continues at coordinate 1,444,472 of WAAF01003466.1, read as the reverse complement.
ACAGTTGTGACCTTTCTCAGGAGCAGTCAAATGCACCAGCTAAGGAAGACACCCACTGAAGAGAGTCAAAAGCCACCTCTCCGTTGCTATTATGGATGCTGCTTGTGTTCTTCGAGCAGATTAGTTTTCATCTGCAATGCTCAAACTCATTAGGTTTCTAACTTAGGAGTCAATGTTTCTCGCTACCATTTTAGGAATCCAGGCACTTCACTCTAACACCCTTGGGTTGACAGCTGTGTTGGAACAACTATATTTCTTCCTTCAGAAGGGAGGTTACTTCTCTGAGCAGTTTTGTTAGGCTCTTATAGGAATGCTTTTGTCTTCCCTGCTCTCTAGAGGCAAGTTTCAGAATGGCTGTCCTACCTCATCATTAACACCATAGGAAAAAAAAGAAAGAACTGTCATTGGACACTGACATCATCTGGAGCCAGGGATGCCAGGCCTGGAAATCATGCATTTCCTGTACATTTTTGGTGGAAAGCCTTTCTAAATGCAAGAGCACTTCTAAATTAATTGTCAATGGCCTATTTTCCATGATGACACAAAACCAGAAACAAAAGGATTATTCTTTAGGAGTCAGAACTCCTGGAGTTTGCCTAGCTTTTATATTCTTGAGTTGGTTTGAAAGTCTCTTACCACCACGAAAACAGAATTAGTCTGCAAGCATAATTTTCTCCACCCAGCATTAACCAGAACTAAACTCAGCTCTTATCTACTTTAGAAGATAAGTAAGCAAGCTCATGGGGTTAACAGAAGCAAACAGGAATTTATTTAAAACAGATTTCCTGTTCTAACTAATACTTAATTCTTACTCAAGTTCAACTAGTTATATATGCCTTTAGAAAGTACAGTCAAAGCAGTTTTAGACATCAGCTTGCCATCTGTTATGTTAAAATTAGATTGAATTTTTTTTAAAGCAACAAATTCATGCATGAAGTACATCTATGTACATCTATACAACACATAAAGATTTTGAGGAATACTTGTGCTCATCCAATAATCGCTGCAGAGTGTACCAAATAAAGCTTATTAGAACAAGAAATTACTTCAAAGTCCAATTTCAAAGTTAATCTTGATAGTATCTCATAGGACTGTGAAGGCTTTACACACAAGTAAGCTATATCAGCACTTTTTTCCCAAATTTTTATTAGTGCAGTTACTCCATAGTCTGCAGAGGTACAGTTAACTTTGACCATTTTTAGATTTCACTGTAGAATTTATGGTAATTTTCATATCTCAAGGATCAACAGAAAAGCATTTTGAATGCAAACAGCATGCAAGAAATTCTTGTGTAATGGAGAAAGGCAACATTTTCGGAGAGCAAAAAAAAGTGGAAATATGTATGTTAGACAGACTATATGTAAACAGCTTACAAAAAATAACAATTACTTTATTCCAGGACTCATGCCTCTTCCTCTGATGAAGTTTCTAGTTTGAGTTCATACAAATCATACACATAATTTTAGCGTAACACAGCCCACCTGAAGTGCCTTGTTGTGTTTGTATGTTCCCAGTGTTTGCTCCATTTAAAAAGCAACAGACTGACTGCACTAAAAATATTGATTGCACCTAGTTTGTCAAGAGCAATAAATACACATTAACATCATTTTTAGAAGTAATAACATGGGTACCACTGAAACCTAGAGACATTATAAAGTGGCTAAATATAGTAATTTGAATTCCTAGCTTAGTCAGCTTGGCAGAAACAGCTGTGTTCAGTATAACCTCTAATTAGTTTGCATATTACAAGAGTTCCAAAGGTTATTTCCCTCTCAGAAACCTACTAAATTAGCCTTCACAGCGCAACACTGATACTATATCAAATGCAACAGCAACAGATTATTCAGACTTTAGAGACTTACCACTATATTTTCTGTAATGTTTCATTTATAAAGGCATATATTCTTATTTGATAAGGTAAAGGCAATCTCCTCTCTATCTGGAGCATTCAGAAGAGCCTGTCTCAAAAGGAAAAGAAAAGGTCCGGTTCATAGCTGCTTGCTTATGAACATGTGCTCCTTGCTTAAAGAGCTCTGAACTCTAGTTTCAGAAATCAATGCACAAAAGCGTTCATGTAGCTCCTGCACCTATTTAGCAGCAAAAGCATGGAACAGGGAAACATCTCAAACACAACACACCAGAACTGCCATGAAGGGTTTTTTTCCCCCCCCCGAGACCTCTGTGCTTTAGAAACAGTGACCTGGAGGTTGGTATTTTGGAGCAATCTTTGTTCAGATAATGGAAGAAATCAAAGTTTGTTTTTTTTAAGCCAAACTGTATGTTTAATATTCTGTGTTGCATAAATTTGGGCTGCATGGCCAAGATAGTCCTCTGAATACATATTACATAGGGTGAGACTTTCAAAATGCAGACTGCCCCACCAGCAGTCAAAGTATGATTGAATTTACATGGCAGAACTAGTGGCAAGCCAATGTTAAACATGCTTGAATATGAATTAAGAGTCAGACTTTAAAATTAAAGCATAAGTGTCTCTAGAAGGATCAGATTCTTACTCTGCAGGCACAGGTATATCAGTGATGAAGAATGAAAGCTGAGGAGCAACATGCATTAGCACACTGCATTTAAAAATTGCTTTCACAAAACAAGTCATATTTAAGCCACTGCCTTTTGGTTTATATATGTATCATGCTAGGTATTTTATTAGTACTTTTAGAAACAGGAAAGGTAAAATAATTTCTTGAAAATATACTTTTACTGGTAAAAGCATGTTTTTAGATTCACTTTTTTCTAGGGACAACTAAGACAAAGCACCATAACATAAAATCCTGTGTTAAACCTTTTTTAAAAGCAGATAAGCAATACCAGTAAATGTTTAGTAAAGAAAGGCCTCAGTTCTAATGCAAGTTAACTGTGTATTACTTTGAGACACTGCACAGCCAGAGTTTACAGTATTTTTTTTCCCTGGTGGCTCAGGAGTGTCACTCTGTACACATTATTTCATTCATACTGGGTATTCCAATAATCAAAAAGCTAAAAGAAAACTTCCTAATATATTTGCAGATGTTAAGGGAATAAAGTCACATAAGGATTATGATGTGACATACCCAGACCACATCAGTATTATTTTTGTATTTAGCACACTGTGGGACAGGCAACAGCCATTATGTCCAACTTGCTACTAACACCATCAAAATTCTCAGAGTTACAAGCCCGTGTATAGAGGATGTACTAAAACACATAAGAAAGAAAGCAGCAAGAATTATTGAATAGGAAGTTGTGAACTCTGCTTTACCTGTTTTAAAGATATCTTCATCTTATTTAGTGGTAAACTTTATTTCCTTTAAGATGCTTGCACCATACTTTGTTTTACTGGCTTTCTTGAGGTGCCATTTTTAGGTGAAATGCATGAGGGGGGATTAGGACATCTATTTAGTATCCAGAAACTCTCTTCGTTCAAAATGATGACCATGTGTTATAACAGGTACCAGCTCCATGATGTAAGTGGGTTACCCTTCTCCATTCTGTTTCTTCCCTGCAATTTCAGGTATAATACAAAACCCTACCAAGTTCTAATGGATGGTATAAAAAAGCTTCACTCTGATGGCTGTTAGGAGGAACAGAAGCAGTGGATTCATTCTGCCAAAGCATACTCATTACACTACTACCAAAAGCTTTTCACTATTTCTAAGACAAGATTAAAGTTGAAAGAGAATGTACAATTAACAGGATTGCACAAACCATGTTCATGCCTCTGCATGCAGGGAAAGGCCGAACTTGAGCTCTGCTCTTACAACAGAACCAGCAAACAGTCATGGTTTTGGTAGTTATGTTTCCCAGCATACCGCCCAAATCTGTGTTTGGGAACTTTAAGTAGCTGTAACTGCTTAACTACCACTCCCAGAAGTTGCAAGCATCCTTTCTTAAACTCATTTCAAGAAAGGCTTTTAGACTGAAATTTGAAGAAGCACACTGGACAACAGATTCACAGGAACAGCTTGCTTCAGTTTAACATGGCTGGGGCTCCTACAACCACAGGCACCCATTTCACTGTACTTAAAATATTCAAATTTGGGAAGGAAAATTTTAGTGATGATTAGAAGCACACTGGATTCATTGAATGGTGCAACCTACAGGTTGCCAAGCTACTGCAATGCACACAAAAACCTGCCGAGAACAAACAGTACTCATGAAAACAGATGTTAGATAAAGCAGAATTAGGATATTCCTATTTTCTCACATGACTGTCTAATATGTGTTTAGGAAACCAATCTCAGTTAAGCTAGTTTAATATTAAAACATAGAGTTTTCTAAAATGGAAACCCTCAGCTCACCATCTACAGATCAAACACAGTTGTAGGGATAAGCCTAACAGTGTGAGGAGAGGGGAAGGCATCAAACACGAGCCTACACATTTGTTTACCTGCCTACAGGACTGTCAGGTCATGCAGGGGCCTAAGAGGCCATGTGAGAAATGCAGAAGCATGCTGGTTGATGATGGGGACAGAACAGACTGCCCAGCTTTCACATGGCTCCAGGACAAAAGGGTTGGCAACCTCTGCTCTACACCAAGGTTTAAGTGAAAAAATTGCACTTAAAGCTGAACGTTTATCTATGATTCTACGATTATGCAACTACTTGCAGAGTAGTAAAGTGTTCTAAGAGAAAAAGCAACACTTTTTTGGAAAGAGAAACTTAACCCTTAAACACTGTCAGCAGAGATGTAATGTTTACTGAACTGACATTCAGAGAAGTTCAGTTCCTTAGATCTGAGGTAGGTTTCTGAGCTCTTTGCTTTACTGGCTGCCCTTCACTGACAAGTAACAATGCATTTTGAGTCTTCAGGTACAATGCATAACAATACTGTAATTCACTTATCCTAAGCATAGCTTCTATGGTGTGTTAGCATTTAGTTCTCACACAGCAAAAATAAATAAAAGTATGTCTTCAGAAAAGACATCTAAGAAAATCTACCTATGGCCAAGAAGCCCAAGAACTTCCTGTGGAAAGATATAACCCCTCCCTTAACCCCAAACCAGCCAGATCTTAAATGCTAACATTAATTCTGCATTTTGCTATTTCTCTAAGTTGCAAAGGAATACTTTAAGACACTGACAAAAATCAATCCTCTGTTACTAGAGACTGTTTTAACTGTCACTGTGGTGAGAGAGAGCTTTCGCCTGCAGGTCATCTTCTCTCCATCTGAAAGCAACTGAGTTTAAAAAGCAAATGTCAGTTAAAACAGACACATCACATTAGCAAGATAAGCTTTCACAGACATCCTAATGCAGGACAGGTTAGCACTATGCACTCCAGCACAAGAAAAAGACTGCAAAACTTGACAAGCTAGGCCTTCAAAGGACTATTTCATCTTCCCCATGGTAATGAAACAGATTTGTAAGTGAAAGTAAGTTGCATGGATCAGATAAGACAAACAGCTTTGCAACTGATTTAGCAAAGCCAGGTAAGTATCCTAACTTCTTCCTAATGACAACAGCATCCTCTCTGGAAACGTACTACTCTCTACACTCCTCTTGCACAGCCCAGACAGTGCTGCACCCAATGCACCACACCCCATCGCTCCACTAGACTCTTGCTCATCATGTTCCATTTCCTGTCAGCCAGAGTCAGTTATCAGTCTTGACTGAACATGCCTGGTAATTTGGTGGCTATCTCAAACCCTCATTTGCAGTCTTAGTGTGTATCTGGAACACAAAAGTAGAAAAGGTAGGAACTTCCAAACATCTTTAAAAAACTCTTCACCTCTATCACATCCCTTTCCCACTCTCTTGCCCCTCTAAAGACTATTATATTGAGGGCTTCTGAGCACTAATCCAGAAACAGAGGTTATCAGCTACTAGAATCGCACAAAGTGCCTCTTCTTACATAAACAGGGCTGTGGGCAAAGCACTTCTAGCAGAACACTGGACTATTTTTCTCTAAGTATTCCAAGACGGAATTTTGTGTGCAGAGAGATAGTTTTACATGGAGAACATTATGTTAGCAAAGGCTTTAGTATACCAACCCCTTAAAGACCCAGACATTATTAAAGGGAAACAATAAATGAGTGCTTTCTCCTAAAAAGGTAGCAATATTAACTTACTTAGTTACTCTTGAAAGAGGTAAGATGCACATAGTCTCATCACTGTATCTAGGACCAAACTATAGCAGTTGCTCTATCACCTAAGAAGGGGATTTAGGAAAAGGAGAGGAGACCCCTGGGTTGAAATGAAAACGGATTTAACAAAACAGCAAAACTAACATCACTATAACATATACTCAGTCCAACAAATGCACGGTGTGTACAACAGAAGGGTGAAAGGGAAGGCATCCTTGCAAGCAGAAGGAAGAGGAGTACGGTCAGGAGAAACCTGAGCAAGCAACCTCCCCGTCCTCAGCAAACTTCTCCCTTTGTACTGAGTGTGGTATTTCTGTTCCGGGATATACCTGTAGCCAACTCAGGTCACCTGCCCAGGCTGACTCCAAACTGCTAACAAGCTACAGACCATGTCTGGCCTAGTACTCTGGGCCAGCAAAACCGGGACACACCCAAAATCCCTACTTTGTGTGGTGAAGAACTTTTAATAGACACAACAGCAAACAAGGAATTTCCTGCTGTCAGTCACTCCCAGAGAAGCAGCCTGTAAAGTGGATCGCATCAAGCAATCCAGTACAGCTTGGTGTAACAGACTGGCTCCTAATGGAGTTTCTGAAGAGTAAGCTTTCCACCATTATAAACAAGAAATCAATGGCAAACAAGGCCTAAATCACTAGTTTCCATTAAGTCTCATTGCTCTACTTGCTTCTTGACAAGCTTTAAAAAGACTTGTAAGATTAGACCTCTCCGCTAATGCTCTCCTGTTGGCTAATAAATCCAGTAACTTAGCAGTTGTAAAGATTTCACATATTTTCAGCCTCCTGTTCCAGTCTTTCACGTCTACTGAAAACAAGACTGATGGATGAACAGAACTAGCTCCAGAACATGGGAGTACTCCTTGAAAATGGCCCTATTGTTGAGCCCATCTCCCAAGAGAACAGCTGACCCCCTTGGATTTCTGAACCTCAGACTGCTTAGACTGTCCCTTTCCTCAAGCCAAAACTTCCCAAGCTCACCACACACCTCTGCCTCTCCTTGCCTCTACAACCAGAGCCAGGCTGCTATATTTACTGTTTCATAGTTTAGCTGCCTGTTAATAGGTGTCAATTATCAAGAGTAGTTATTGTAGAACTAAAAGCAATTTCTGTCTAAAGGGAAATTATTAACAAGCCATCTATGCAATATCACCCACTAGAAAACAAAAAAAAAATCCAAACCCCTCAACTCTGCTTTGTTGTGTACATCACCAATTCAACCACAGCTAATGTAATATAGAAGGATAAAAAGGATGGGTTTGTTGATTCAACACATGTTGTCCTTCATGTCCTTACACTAGTTTTGAAAGAGTACAAGGGCAGATCTGCTTTGGTCATGAAACACTTCAGCACAATTCTGAGAGAATATCAATACTGAGAATGAAAACATTGGACAAGCTGAAATAAGATTCTTGTTCATGTCTTCTCACAGACTCTGCTAGGCACTGTGCAGATCTAGGTAGCAGCTGTGAGTCGCTGTGAAAGTTCTCCATTGTCAGAATGGATACAAGTCCATTGCAAGATACAAGTGACAACATTGCTTTCCAATCTGAACTGCAAAAGGGATAGACAAAAACATTTTCTAGAGTTGGACGGCTGTCCACTCCCTTGTCCTTTGGTGGTTAAAACTCTCTCTCTTTTTCTTCCACTTCTGGAAATACAAAGATTTCAGAATGTGTGTATATGCATTCTGCTGTTTAATGAGCTGTGCAGTATTTTTCCACTTCTCACTCCAATAACCTACCCTCTCCTTCTTTCCAAAAGAAGTTCCTCTTACTAAAGCTCATGTCAGAGTTCTTATTTTCCAGTAGCCTCCAACTTTAGCCATTGCAAAGCAGAACAAGAACACAGAATTCTACACAGAGATGGGTGTTTTATTCCTGCTTTGAGCAACTGCAATGACTGTACCAAGGAGAATGGGAAAAAGAAATAAGTCCTGCAGAGTATAATGGAATCAAGACCTTCTGAACCAGTATGGGTTATTTTTCTTGTCAGAAAAAGGAAGTATACTCTTCCTTAGTCAAAATGCATTTTTAAAATAGATTTCACATTTTACTTCCTGTGATCACATTAAAAGGTCACACTGTTTATGCTACTGTAACCTGTTACTGTGGGATTAGAAAGGATACAAACAAGCAATCCTCTTTATGTGTAGACCACTTGTTCTTGTTCCAAATAAACATAAAGAATCTGAGAAACAGAGTCTCTTTTGTAGAATCGCTCACAGCATCAAGTACTCGATGAATGAAGCACTTCAGAGAAGCAGCATAAAACTCTGGGAACTTGAGATACAAGAACAAGCACCTGAAATCTCACAAACAGAACAGCTACTTTTAGTTCAAAATACTAATATTTCTTATTATTTTAGTACAAAAAGAACAGTAAATTTTCTACCCAGACGAGATGGTTTCCTCTCTGCCTGCAGCATGATCTACACAGCTTCACATTTGTCACTGGTACAGCATGGAAGTTTTCCTCTAACTGCATACACTGGCAGAACAAAACTTACTTTGTTGTTGCTGTTTCCTATTTTTACTGATGTAGGAACAATTTTAACCTTCTTCTAAGTACAGGAAAAAGACTGCACCATATGATTCAAATCGCATCCAACAATCTCTTAACAGTTGGCAAGTCAAGGAAGTCTTCCTCATCACTGATCTCTTCATCCTCACTGCTGAAGGTGACTTTTTGCCCCTTAAAGCAAGTGTTTCCAGAGCATCCACAACAACCAAGAGCTGAGACGACTACAGAATTACTTAAAGACTTGGATCCTAACACAACTAAATAAGGTACATGTATCAGTGAGACAAACACCCCCTCCCCAAAAAACCCTGCCTGAAAGTATAGCATAATTAGTTTATCATGCAAACAAAACCAGGTAGGAGACAGCAAGAGAGTATGTGTTGAACACAAAAAACACCAGAAGAAAAACAGCAGACACAACTTGGGAAGAATTGCATCTGACTTGATGTTTATAAATATTCTGAGCTGAAAAATACAAAGGCTCTAGCTACAACAGTTAAAACCATTCATGCCTCAAGTAGGATGGTTGTATTTATGTTGCTTCCACAAGTAGCTGCTCATTACCAAGTGGTTACTCCACTACTTACAAATGCAACTAACTTACAGAAATAATGCCTACCATAAAGCACTGTACAAGGTGAAAGCACATTTATAATTTTGTAGGTTCTGTTTCCATGAGAAAAAAGATAAATTAAAAACCTTTCCAGAAGTTTCATGTTATGTTAGCTCATCTTCCTTCCCAACAAGGATAGCAGATTTTTTCACTGCTGTTCTAAGAATCTTTTTTCTCAGATGTAGAAAGCACAAACCCCATTTGAAAGTAGATCAGCTATCACTATTAGCAGAATTACATGAACTTCCAAGAATCACTTTTATCACTTCTTCAGCGTAATATGACAGGCAAGCTGTTGAATCTTAGCTGTGTTTTGCGTGGGTGAGAGAAAAGGCACATCTAAATTCACAGGGTTCGGCAGAAAACGAATTGGCATTTGTACTACATGATCTACAAAGTGAGCACACAAAGGCATTTTGATGCTGTATCATAGTGCCTCTCCCAGCCAAACCAGCAAGGGCATGTCTACTGGCACCAGAAAGATAAACAAAAAAAAAAATGTTTCTTGTGCAAATCAACATGAAACAAGTTGACCAATGACTAAAAAAAACCCCGTATCTCAATGGCAAGATCAAGTTTATTGCATTAATGATGAAAATTGCAGACAATTGTTTCTACATTTTCATAAACTTGGTTTTTCTTCCTAGAAGAAAGCACACACTGCTTTTCATGAAGGCTGCCTCCCCCTGAGTGATGCTGCACACACTTTTTACAGTCTCTCAGCTAAACAGAACCCTTGGATAAAGTCCATTTGCAAAGCAAGTATGACAAGAAAAGATTTCATTTCAATGTTTAATTAACTATAGGGTGAACTGCTAATTCAAACCTACTCAGACCATTTAGAAAACTGAGTTCCAAAAATACTTAGTCTGCCACTACCACACTTTATTCTTTACTTACATGGGCTATTTCTATTTGAATTTAACATCGTGTGGCCAACAATGCCTTCTCCTTAACTGTCCCTTTCTTTCTGTATGTGCACCCTTACAGCAGGCAGAGAATGAAAGAGGCCTAAATAGCATGTGGAAGAGCACACTAGAGCCTCAAAAACCTTCCTAAAGTGCTTAGAAGCAGGTATAGTACTGTCTGCACATTGTGTAATTTCTACACCTTTAGCAAACTATATTCCCTTTACTGTAAGCCATAAAAGACTCTATTTTTCAGTCTTCTATTTACAGCAATGCTATCACAGAAGATTTAAATTCAAGTACTTAAAATTTTAAACTCTAGAATCTGAAAAAACAAAAAAGCAAAACTAAGCGGATCAGTAGCTCCATACAGTGGGATGCTCACAAGCTCACGTTTGCCATTAGCAGACACAACTGGCCTTGATCTGAACAAGCTAACTTCCCAGTGTAGCTAAAGCAGCAGAGTGTCCTGAACCATTCTCCATAGCACAAAATGTACTATCATTTGCAAATGAAAGTAAACTATTTTTTTCATAGAGGACATTACTGTTGCAAGCCATGCAGACTTAGCTACTTCATCACTGTTAGCCTCTCCCACACTTTTATCAGGATTTGATGGGTACAGAGCACTGGCAAACATGGAGTATCTTGAGCTGTACTGAAGGAAAAAAGACTCCCTGCAACTATCAGTTCTAAAGTAGCTTTCCATAACCAGAGCCAATTAAGCTAAGCCTCGAATGAATCAACATAGCATGAATTAAGAAGTGGCAAGGCATGCATGCAGGGACCTGCATTTTTAAGTAGCAAGAACTGGCAGAATAAAGCACAAAGATGCATTTATAATCAGTCATGCTCATGCCACAATTTACCTGCTGCACAGAAGTTTAAAGTTTCTTAGCATCAAAGAAGCAATAGAGTAACTCAAATGCCTACTGACTGCAGCAGCACAAAGTCTAAACTCTCACTGCATCTTATAAACCAAAAACATTACTAGGACTTCCTGTTCACTTACTTGAAATACACAATACAACCACACTAATATAAAGACTACAGGGTCAAGTATTTCACAGTTTACATCAACATTAAAATCCATCTACATATTCTACAAATATTTTTCCAGAGATAGTGAACCCATAAAAAAAACTTCCCATGCTTTTTCCTCTCTTGATAGAGAGACAAATACTCAAAATATCCATGGTAACTTTCTATCTTCCTCCCATGATCTGTGTAAAAGTCATTAAGTTTCATAATTAATGATATTTTAGTTTAGCTTAGGGAGTTGTAAGATCAAAATAAATAATATTTTTTAAAAAATCACATTAGTATTAGTTTAAAATACTCTCAAAAATTCATGAAGAACCTGAGAACAGTTAGAAGTTTCTTACAGGACTCAAACCAAACTGTTACTATACTTCAGCTTTCCAGGGTGCACACAGCAGCACAGTTCTGTTTTCAGTATACTTGCTTCCAAATAGATTTGTAAATTTAGATTATATCCAGTTCTTATTTTATATTCTACTGACTATAAAAAGTGTACATTTTCATTTAATTTTGCCACCTTACACGTGGAAAACTGCACAAGCTGTACCCATAGATGTTTCTGGAAAACCAAATGTCAGCTCTGCCTCCATCTGTACTATATGGGATCCCTAGCTGAACTCAGAGGTATTTTTACTGTTACTGATAAGCACATCAAAGTTAGTATCATCAGCCAACATACTAAAGTCAACATTTCTAGTTTATGTAAACACAAGAAGCAACTCTACCTGTACTGATGTGTTTTTAAGATAGTATCTCATTCTATTACCATGTATAAGAAGTCAGAAACTAAAATACTTCCTAAAATTCTGAAAGACTTCTGCATATAAAATTACTATGAAAACATGATACTGCCCTTCCTGTCAGCAAATGAGAATTTAATGTTCCTTGGATATTCCGGGCAAGTATCTGTCTTTTTCTTCCCTGCTCTAACAGCAAGCACAAACTCTGCTTTCCTTAGCTTTGGGCTACTGCTTTCTTTTGTTGTTGTGACACCTCCACAGTAAATGCTTTTCATTCCTATTGATACTTCTAATGATATTTATGCAGAGTGCACTCACCTGTAAGCATCTGTTTTCTGTTACACAACTTTACCACAGCCATCACAGTGCAAAGCGCTCGGTTAATCTGCTGCCCATTTTCCTTATTACTTTAAGGAAGAGAAGTTTAATTTGAAGGGACATTTTCTTATGCTTACATCAGGTCTCATTTAATTAGTTACCTTCTAAGTGTACTTCTCTACAACACAAGCAACAGACAGGGCCAGAGTGGTCCTTTTCATCTCTTGGGTCTCTGAACAATCTCTCTAACAGAGTCTCATGGCTTACAATTCTTGCAGCAAGTAAAATCTAGATAGAAGTAAGGGACAGTACTGGGTATTTGAAAAACTATACAGAATCAAAGAAAAACAAACCCAAGAAAAAACAATAAAACATGGAGAATTCACCAGTGTTTACCCTGGTTTTGACCAGCTGTAGCTGAGAATAGTTCTACTGCAAATGCAGTACCCAAGACACGATCATCACAAATCACCTACGTAAGGGCTTAATGCTGAAATGTTATTTTGGCTCTATTCTACGATTGTTTACATTAAAAAAAAAAAACAAACCAAAACCCGAAATTTTCTTCCTTCACAGATGTACCATTATCACATCTGAACATAGCTTCCCCTTGTCGAAGAAAAAGAGGCTTGGACAATTTCAATGCTTCAGAATCACGTGGCACCTAGACAACTCTCCCTGCAGCCATAATTTCAGTTGGCTTTACCTCCCTGTGGCATTCCTCCGTACACACTGTCCAGTTCTATACCTCTAGGTAAGAGATTTAGCCAAGAAACGAAAGAAAGTGACTTAGTAAATTTCATCATGCCTCATTTGGAATACTGGCGAGCATATCTGGATTTTAGAAGCTATGATCCTAACATCCAGATACGAGAAGCCTTTGATACAATTAACTTCTTTCTGCACCAGTAACATATATTATTCCATTTACTGCATTCTTCATGTAAAGACTGGTTTTTGCTGGAAAACTGCATTGTTAATGTCCCGGCCTAGACATCAAAAGCATGGATTACAGTAAAGTACATTGTTCTTCCAGATGTACATGATCTGCCAAGATGTCATTTTCAACAGCTGGTATTTAAAATTAACCACAACACAGTTCAGAAACTGAGTTACAGGACATAGATGCACATACTCGCTGATCAATTTTAAGGGGAAAAAAACCACCAACAAACAACAAAAAAACCAAACACAACAAACCACCCCACCAGCCTCTTTTGTGCTTGTCAATAGTTGGATGCAAAGCAATGAATTGCTTCGGTCTTCCAGGTTTTTTTTTTTTCCAGTTGAATTTTAGTCTTCAATTAAACCTTACACTGTACCACACTGAGCAGGCTATTGAATCACAATATTTAAAAGAAAGTAGGACAAGAATATCACTGAATGCTGAACCCACTTTGAAAATACGCTACAGTCCCTCATTCTCCTTATACATTTCACTTCTGTAATTAAACTGTACCCACAGAAATACACCACCTCCACTACAGAGCTTTATTACTCAAAGTAATTTCCTGAGCACTAATCCTGCAACACACCGTATCATCAAATACAGATTAGCAAAAACATACACAAGAATTTCAAGTGATACTTAGCAAGCACTGAAACTCTGCAGGAAACTAAATACTCTAACAAAAAAAGAGAACTTTCTGAAGAGCATGTTCAAAATGTCATGCTTATTCTACAAATGCCAAACCAGAGATGCTCATCCTGCAAGCTCTTGCTTTTAGAACTTGCCTGCTGTGATTCTGAAAGTAGAGTTCATCTGTTTCACTTTTATAAAGCTCTTCTCTTAAATCTCTCCTGCTAGAGAAATTCATAGTGAAAGCGATGCAAAGCCAGACGTCTATGTTGAAGTACGAACTTAAAACTCATTAGTTTACGCAACAGACCAGTTTAAACATTCAAATAGATTTTGCAGTAGTGTTGTCTGATCTGACTGAACACATCCACCCAACCACCCCTGTACTTCATCTTTTCTGAAGCAGTATTTTGGATAAATGAGCAAAGAATGTTTTGGAGAGAAAAGCCCTAATTTCTGATGCTTCTATGTGTGAAGCTGAATGCGGTCTGCAAATATTCTTACAGGCACACACATTTGCCAAACAAAAAAAAAAATCCCAAATACGTTAAATGAAATAATAAAAAACGGTACAAGCATTACTAACAAGCTGTTTTCTGACTCTGTTCTATTATTACAGTAACTAAAAAGCTACGTGTATGCAACGCTGCCCATCACTACTTTTCGGTTAAAAAAAAAAGGCAAATACGATACCTAGATTTATTGCCTCACGGCTAAGAAAGGGGATGGCTGAGAATTTACGTTCGTGCTTAGCTCCAGGCAGCAGGCAGAGCGAGAACAGCGCGGCTGAGGGACCCCGCGGAGGAAGCTCCCCCGGGCTCGCTGCCCCGCTGCCGCCCCAGGCAGCCCCGCAGAGACACGGGAGCGCAGCGGGAGGCCCCAGCCCCACCGCGGAGCGGGGTCCCCGCGGCACAGCCATGGGGGGTGGCGGCGGTCGGCTCTCGCCGCCCACGCGAGCCCCCGGGGGAAAAAAGGCGAGAGGGGCTTCGCTTCGCGGAGAAGAGGCTTTGCCTTGGGGGAGAAGAGCAGGGCCTCTGGCCCCTCAGCATCGAGCGAAAGGGAAACAGGGGCAGAACAGAGCGGCGGGCCATCCCGCAGCGTGCTGCGGGAGGGAAGCGGGAAAGGGGGAAGGGAAAGCTCCGACCCAGGGTAAGGAAAGGCGGAGGAAAGCACTTGCCCCGCAGGGCCCTCGCAACTGGGGCACATACACTCAGCGGCGCGGGCAGGGGGATGCAGAACCAGGCGGCAGCAAAAGGAGGGTGAGGAAAGGGGAGCTCCCAGCTCAGCGCCGGGGGTAGAGCCGGGCCGGACCGCTGCCCCTCACCTGGTACATGGCGGCCCAGCTGGCGGCCTGGTCGAGCCGGTGGAACTCCTTCTCAATCTCCATGGTGGGGGCGCCGCGCCCAGCCTGGCCCCCCAGCGCCGCTCCCGCCTGCCGCTCCGGCAGCTCCGGCTCCAGCTGCTCCTGAGGCCGCGGCTGCCTGCTCTGCATGTCACCCCTCCCTTTTCCCTGCCGGAACTACGCAGCCCGCCCCGGCGACGCGACGTCCGGGGCGGCCCTCAGCCGCGGGGTCTGCGGGCGGCGGGAGAGGGCGTGCGGGGGTGATTAGCGCGGGTAACGGTGGCAGTGCTGGGCTGCCCTGAGTGCGGGCTGCTGCGGGCCCGCCGAGGCGACAGCCCAGCAGGGAGATGCTGGCGGCGGCTAGCCGGGCGGACTGGGGTGCCTGCTTCCTTCATCACCGGCATCCAACCTTTTGCCCTTAGCTTGCACAGACAGGTAGGGTGGCCCCGGCGGGGCCGAGGGACAGCAAACTGGAGATGGCAGCGGAATCCCGGCTTGTGCCCGGTGGCGGCATGTGGCTGGGAAAGCTGCGGGCGGAGCCATCGGTTGTAGCTCTTCCGCTCCCAGGCTGGCGTCTTCTGGTTTCTGAGCCATAAGGAAGGGCCTGAAGCATTTTCAAGCTGCTTGTCTGTGAATAGAGGGTCAGAAAGTTTTAAAAGTTCTCATGGTTCCATTTGATAGCAGGGGCTATGCCCTTGCCATGAGGAAAAGGGTGGGCTGGCAGCAGGTGCTTGATCCAGTAGTGCCGAGTACCTGCATCTTCTCTCCCAGTCTGGCTGCTCTGAGGCAGTATCTTTATCCTGAGTCCAGGTGGTGAATTTTTAACCTACTGGACCTGGGGACATAATAAATCTGGCAGCTTTATTGCTTTCCCCTTTCTCTGTTATATCGGGGTCACGAATTAGGAATGTATGTGGTGAGTCTTTTGTTTTAGTGATCACGTACCAAGAGACGAGTCTTTATGTCACCACAGAGCGGTTCCTGTGGATTCCCACTTACTCATGCAGGCATAAACCTGATCCTACGTAGAAGAGGTCAAAGGTTGGTACAGCACAGCTAAATGCAAGTGAATGGCTGGAGTATAGCATTTTGTAAAATAAGACAGCATGCAATCTTTTACGCCTATGTCACTTGAATGGACATAATAAAATCAGTACAAGTTCTTCAGTCAATGATTCATCAGCAGAAATAACTGCCTTGAAGGACAAACCTCCTCATACAGGGCATTCCCTGAGCAAATTGATATTCAGCTGAAGATTTCACAAAGTAACAGAAAATAAGAGATTATGAATGCATCATTTACCGGTGTGCCTTACATTTCTCCATTACCCCATTACCCAGTGGCAATATGTGTGACCAGTAATATTTAAAAATGTGTCAGTCTTGTTCAATGCATGGTTTCATTAAATAAATGGAAAATCTGGAGAGGGTAGATTATGTAGTAAAGAATTACTTGGACATGCCTGTATAGAAGAAGTGAAAAACAGTTTGCAGCAGCAGCAGCAGCGATGCTCCTTATGACTCCTATTTTAGAAAAACACAAGTAACTGCTGCATGTGTAATTGAGTTTTTTGGATTTCCTTTTTATGTACTATTTTACCAAAAGCACAACTAATTACATTTATAACTGAAAACCTGAGACTCTTACAGTATGTGCTTAGGTACTAGTTTATGTCAAATTATAAGCTTCAGAACACTGGCACCTCATACTGCTACAGCAAAGTAAAGGGCACACAGGTCACTTCATGGAACCATCAAGTGCATTCTGAAGGTGAGAGAATTCTGGAATTCCTCCTGCTGATTAAGGAAAAACACCCCACCCACTGTATTGCTTTCTAACAGTTGTAGTAATTTTTATTTACCCTTTAGTATACGCTAAACTCTAGCTGCCCATGAAACAATGTGAAATAGCCTGGCCTTAAGTTTAAAAATGGGCATTATCAGGAAAATGTGACCAACTCTATTGTTTTTAATTAAATTAAAACCCATAGAATGACTTCATCTAATCCCATTAAAGTCTTTAATTTGCCTTTTTTTTGCCAACAATATTCAACATTTTGCAATGATGAAGTTTGAAACAGCCAATATCATAAATCTTTGTTAAAGTATCTTCAGATATGATGTTTCTTGTTCCTTCACTTTTTGATTTTTGAATGTGACTTTGTAGTTACGTGAAGCAAGTTCTAGCAGGCTGCATCTCCTCTGTGCACCTGAGAAGTTTGTCACCCACATTCAACACACCGTGCTATGGCACAGCACATACTGTATGTTTAGCAGGTATAGAATCCTGTGTGAAACAGCTTGGCCTTGGATCCTCTTATATGACCTTTGGGTGTTACATCTCAGCCATTCATTCTGATTTTCGTTGTATCTAAGTGTTCAAGATCGTTACTGTGAAAAGTTCAGTTCTGTCTTGCTTTTCCTCTCACACGTATTACAGCATCACACAAGGCTCTATAAAGTCTCATGTTACATATTGGTTACTTTGACGTACCTGTTCACCGGCAAAATCCAATGCAATTGAATATTGTCAGATGGTGTAAATAAACTGGTTTGCTTCTGATTTTGTACTCCTGGTAGCATCAGTTTTAATGTGATAAAATGATTCTAGATTTATGTTACTGTGTTGGTGGTGAACGTCAGTGCAAAACAGTGTGATACATGTGAGAGAAGCTAAAAGATCTCCATATCAGACTCCATGACCTCACAGTGAGGGCACTGCTGAGATGTGAAAGTGTTTCCTTCATGCAGAGGCGGGAGATGAGCACAGGTCTGCAACAGTGTAGTAAGAGTTACTTACTACACTCCGGTGTAGTAAGAGATCTAACCGCTGCAGCATTAGTTGAAAGGTGATTGGTATGCATAGCTCCCTTCTTTGTTTTCAGAACACAGTCTACTGGTGCTTTGAGTATGTCTTCAAGATGAGATTTCTCATTGTATCTCGTGTTATATAGTGCAAGTGTGGAAAATCTATTTGTGAGCTGGGGTCTTAGACTACAGAGGAAACAACAAAAGCACTGAAGTTCTGCTGCAATGAAGCATCTTTGGCAACATGCAGCACCACAGAAAACAGTCTTCAGTGGAAGGAGAATGGCACATGGGGGCACTGGCTTGAGATGCCCAGTCTGACAGAATCCAGCTTCATGGATGGCTGGGGAAGGGAGGCAGCACAGAAGGGGGTCTGGTTTGCTAGACCTCTCATTGGCTAAACACCTAGGGAGCGACAGCAGCCGTCAGGAGCTGTTTTTACTTCAGCTGATGTGCAGAGGCAGCCTCCTGAGGAGCTTAAAGGAACTGGACAGTCAGACATCATGATCGTGGCCAGCCTAACATCAGAGCTCAGGTGCATCGCGAGGAAAAGAAGCTGCAGAATGGTAAATGAGGATGGATGATAGCGGTGGAAAGGAGGTGCAGAGAGGAAAAAACCCAAACCCCAACACATTTCTGATAGCACATTACAGATCAAAGGCATTCAGAAGCGACACCGGTGCCGCTACCGGCGAGTTCCCGCCCAGCTCTCGCACAGGACCCGGAAGTGACGTCAAGCGGGCAGTAAGGGTTCGGATGGCGCCATCTAGCGGCTGAAGGCCCTAACTGCGGCAGCTGTCCTGTCAGAGCCCGGGAGCGCGCTCTCCGTGCCTCACACGGCACGGGAGGGTCCTGGCGGTGGTACCTTTGCCATTAGCGGCGGCACCTTTGCCATTAGCGGCGGCTGCACATGGTATCCAGCCTCACCTGGAGCTTCAACATGTCATTGTGGGTCTCCATAGCCGCTTACCTCAGCCTAACGCCTTGCATGACTCTGACCTCTTCTCAAACAGCTGGGCCCCAAAATGATCGCTGATAAAAGGCCGTTGACAGAAAACGACCTTTAGCAAGAAGACATACCTGCACCACTGAAAGTGACCACTTGGTGTCACTCTTTCCCACCGCTAATACCATGCCAAGTTAAGGAGCTTGACTCTCTTTTTGGATGCATTCCTGCAGTCGGCTGAATACGAGCAGAGCTGGCCATGTAATGAAACGAAAGTCTTCATCTTTGCAAAGCTGCAACTTGGAGAGGTATACGTGGGGGTATTGGTTGTCAGTCGACTGAATGTGAGTCAACAGTGTGCCCCGGTGGCCAGGAAGGCTAAAGACATCCTAGTTTGCATTAGAAACACGGTGCCCAGCAGGAACAGGTAGGTGATCATTGCCCCGTACTCAGCACTGGTGAGGCCACACCTCTAGTATTGTGTTCAGTTCTGGGTCACTCATTATGGGAAGGCTGTTGAAGTGCTGGAGCGTGTCCAGAGAAAGGGCAGCAAAGCTTGTGAAGGGCCTGGAGCACCTGGCGTACGAGATGTGTCTGAAGAAGCTGCCGTTGTTCAGTCTGGAGGAGAGGAGGCTGTGGAGCGACCTCATTGCTCTCTACAGCGGCCTGAAGGGAGGTTGGAGTGAGGAGGGGACAGCCTCTGATCCTTAGTGTCAAATGACAGGACTAGAGGAAATGGTTTCAGGCTGCACCAGGGAAGGTTTAAGATGGATATTAGGAAATACTTCTTCACAGAAAGGGTTACCAAATACTAGAATGGGTAGCCCAGGGCAGTGGTGGAGTCACCATCCCTGGAGGTGTTTAAGCCACATGGAGGCCTGGCACTTAGGGACATGGTTTAGTGTTGACCATTCAGTGCTTGCTTGAAGTTTGGACTGGATAGTCTTCAAGGCTTCTTCCAACTAAATCTATTCTGTGATTATGTGATCTCTGAAACAAACTGTGTTTTTTAATGATAACTATAGCAATATCTTGTATCACCCATTGCAGTGCCTCTGATTCTCCAAACATGAGGCTGAATTTAGAACCTGAGCAATGCAGCATCGAAACTGTGGGCAGATGTACCTGCAAGAAGGCTGCAGCACTGCTGCATGTCTTAACTACCAATATCTTGGCTCCAGCAGAGGCACTAGAGCAGTTGCTGTCTTTGCTTTGGAAGCTATGACTGTTGGTTTTCATTGTATGGAAAATAGGAAATTTAGCAGAAAATTATTGTTCCAGCAATGATAATAGAGGCTCATGCATAGAAGGATTTGTGTATAGGCTGTCCCTTTCGAAATTAGCCTTTCTATGAATGCAGGAGGAAAAAAACCATTTTTGACCCATTTAATTGAGTAATAAAGTTGTGTTTTCTTTTGCTTCCATATAGGTTCTTTAAACTGTCATTACTTTTGAAAACTTTGCTCTAAGTGTCAATGGAGGGCTATTAAGAGTTGAATCATTTAGCTTTTTGCATTGCTCCTTTCCATTCCTCATTGTGAAGATGCAGTTTTCCCCTGGCAAGATATTTCAGTCCAAAATGCTTTTGCATAAGTTGGCCCTTGCATAGCTTGATTTGTTTTGAAAGATTTTTTTCAATGGCTCCTGAAGTATTTACTTCCTGCTAGGCAGCAGTACAAGTGTAAAAAAACAAACAAACCCCAAAACCTGAAAACAAACAAACAAACAAAACCACAACTAAAAAACACCTCAAAAAAAGAAGTCTGTTGATGATTGGGGTAGAATGGAATAAGAGTCTGAACTGATATTTTTATGAGATCTGTTTTCATGACATTTCAGTTCTGGCTTGCAGTGTAAAGAGGATGAATTAATCTTGGGGTTTATAATTTCAGTTGAAGCCAAAAGGAGCAATACCTATTTGCCCTAATGCTGATTTGGGCTTCACAACATCCATGCATGGCCCAGGAGAATCAAAGGTCTTGAATTTATTCCAGTCAAGAAGATGGGCTGGAAAAGGCCACTTGAATCACGGAGACCTGTGCTCTATTTATTCCTCAAATTGCAGTCTCCACACAAATCCAGAGCAGAGAAACATTTGCTAACAGCTTATATGAAATTTATGATCTACCTTACAAAATTCTAAAAGTTGCAAAATCTGCCAAGCATTGCGAGAAAAAAAAGCACAGAAGAGATTAAAAGCATTACTGATGACTTAGATCCTTATAATAATGGAGGATTAGGGAACAGAAAATGTTCTGTGATCTCAGTACACAACCCTCCTTGCGCTTCAGAGAGGAAGGCAATCCCTCTCCAAAGCAATTCCAGCCCATGTAACTTGAGGCACGTTGCTTTTCATCCCAGTATACTCTGATTCAGGATTTTTAGTGGGTAAATTGTCCATTAGCACTTGGCACTTGAAAAGAAAATGAGAATCCAGAAGAAAGGGTTGGATCTTGTTCCTTATTCCACTCCATAGAACAGACAGGTGCTTGTCCAAACTCAAGCATACATTTAATATACTCTCCTTGTTCTTCATAGTTCAAAGCAACTTGAAGAAAGTTATGAAGACACAAAATCTGTTCTATGGAGTGGCAGAATGTGTGGCTCTTCATGGCATAGTTGCTCCGTTAGCTGTCAGACTTGGATAACCAGAATGCTGTTAGCAGCAGCAGCATACCAAAGCCTCTGCTTACTGCCTCTGTTAACAGAGAGTAATAATAATTTTTCTTTCCAAAAACATCAGTTGACACTAAAATAATTTATTGGATTTCAGTGTGAGAAGCAAATAAGGCATATATACCTCTTGTCCATTGATGTTTCAGCCATCAGTGGTGACATGGCAGAATGTGCCTATATGGAGGGAGTGGTGTACAATATGTGTACATGAGCACCTTTTGCTGCTTCTGGTAGTTTTCAGCCTTCATGGGTTTTGCAGAATGTGTTTAAGGTTAACGTCAAGCTGTAGGAGAAGGAGCTAGAGGTAGAAATTGTAAGACCTAGCTGCCAGAAGACTGTTTACCATTGGATGGCACTGTAGTCCTTACTGCTCATAGTACTCGCAGCCCTGAATAATTTTTCTCATAAGAATTTTAGGTCGAGCAACAACTAATATGGAAATAGTTGCTGGAAGGCCTTTTTTTCAAATGGCTAGCACGATGATGATAAAAAAACTACACTTGCAGAATGGGCATTAGAGTTTAGGAAGTCTGTGTTGAAATCTTGCCAGATTGCTTGGTTTTCTAAATAAAGATTTCAAAATGCAGTTGATTCTGTCATGTGAGACTCAGGTGCTGTGCATTCTCTTCTGTCACAGAAGGTATTATGTACGTGTTTTGTGATTATAGAGAATTTTACACCAGGACTTTCTCTCACTGTTTTATGCTTTATACAATATTTTGTATTAATGAGAGGATGTTTTCAGCAACCCTTTCTTTAACTAATCCTTTGCTCTTAGACTAGATATGGCATATCTCAGTTTGGGGTTGCCTTATCCCATGGCTGCAAAATGGATGAATGCTTACATCTGCAGAGCTGTAGTTTTGCAAGCATAAATACTTTTCACATCAAGTTGGAGGCATGAGCATTCAGGAGAGTGTCTGCAGTTCATTCCAAGTTGTGGCTACTGGTTTTACATATGCAAGGGAGCATTAGCTTGAATTTGAGTTATCGATGCAGTGTTAGTTTAATATTGAAACAGTGATGTCACTGGCCCTATTGTGGCCATAGGATTGCATTCAGTGCCAGTGAGCCAGTTGTAAATTTGCCTGAGGTTCCTGTAGGGTTTTGCAGTCTGCTCTGAGTTCCTTACTGCCACTATGCTTAGTTTGAAGCTATGTGAATTACATACATGAAGTGCTGAAGAAGACTTGAGGTTCTGTATCCAAAGGCAAAGAGTTTGGCAACAATATTGACCTAACCTCACCTCCTTTGCCACCTGCTGCTGGTTTCTGTGGTATACCACCCCTTCATTTGTGCGAGCCCAACTATTTATGCAGCTGCATTTGGGAATGGAGCTGGAAACATACCTACTAAGAAAAACCCCAACCAAACTGAGGTTTTCTTCTCGGTTAGTTTTAAGCAAGATCAGGTCTCCAGAATAGTGAACAACAGGCCGCATGGATGCTGAGGCAGGGATATTACAGAAAGCAAATATCAATACTGTAAGCCATTATTGCCACTAATGACTTCATCTTGAGACACCACAACTAAGTCTTTGATTTCAGTGATTCACAGTAAACTGTGCTTTAAGTTAAGGTCATATTTAAATCATTCTATTTGGAGCTACTTCCACATGCCATCTCCTGGTGGCACACAGACTCAATATGGGCCCTGACCAGCATTGTTGTAAGCTCAATGCTGAGCTTAGTATTTATATTAAAAAAAAAAAAAAATCCCAAACCAGAAGTAAGATCACTGTAGTGACAGAAAATATCTTATGTGGAAAGAGTGTCTTTAAATTCTTTTTACTTAGGAGTAGAATGAGAGCCTTTTTATTTCAGGTAAGCTTTTAAATGGAAAAAAGACAGCAATAGGAAAATGAGAACATGTCCATTCTAATCAGTATTTCATTGAAACAAGTGCAATCATTTTCATATTGTTCAGTAAAGACCAGTTATTTCCGGAGGCATATCATTTCTTTTGTATTATGTGAGGTTTATCACTCAATTTATTTCCCATAATGGAAGAGAAACTCATCAGATAAACTCCTTTTTGCTTAGGCTGAGGAGGGCTCCATAAGTCTACTAGAGAAGCTAACACCACATTTGAGATGACACTAGGTAGATTTACACATTGTATTTCCCCAGAACTTTATATAAACAAGTATCTTTCAAGTGAAACATTTTTCCCAAGTCAGATATAGTAAAATTTACAAATCTGCCTTAGTTTGATAAGCAGACAAGCCAGAAAAGTGCTGCTGCAGGGGAAAGAAGCCTCAGTGTGTGGTTGGCCTTGATGAGTACCTGCCAGGAGAAAAGAGACCTATGAAACTTTCTTCTAACTTATTATCTGAATCTTATCTGCTCAAACACTTCAGAGTTCAGAAAGAGCAGCCAAAGTCAATTTTTGCTTAGAGTGTTTAAAACAAAAAATAAACAGAAGGGAGAAGTTGTGCGTGTGCAGGAGGAGGTGTTGGGGTGGAGAACAGACAGGGTGGTGGGATTGGGGAGGGAATGTTTTAACTTACATTGACTCTTCTGAAATCCTCTTGGATGTATGCACTGTTTTCTCAAATTACAATGACATTACACAACACATAATTGTGGTGATGGAGAGCTGCTGGCACATACCCCAGGGCCAGTACTCTGTCTGACCCAAACAGGTACATGAAACAATAGTTAGTATAAATTAGAGAGCAGCTTTGTCATTACTGTGTGCTAGTTGTCTGATTCTACAAAGCCTGAAAAAAATGCCTTCTGAAGTGTCTAAACAAGAAACTGGATTTTCAGTTCTTTGCTGTTAATATTTTAAAATACAGGAATATCTGAGCTTGTATATGTGTTTAGATTAAAAAAAAAACAAACCCTGCTTCATGGCACCAGGCAGCAAGTATACCACATAGGAGTAATTTTTGAGTGCTCTAGCTAAAGGATTAACTCACAAGCTTTCCTTATTCATAAAGTAAGCCCTTCTGGCAGGGATGAATCTCCCTTTTGTAACTGATAATACAGGAGGAAATTCAACCAAACCAATTTATTCTGGTTCCTTCAGAAAGCATTGTCTGTGAAAGGATGAATGTACTTACAGAATGTCAGTGTTTCCCTCCTATCTGAGTGTAGATCAATATGAAGGGGTCACAGTGACCTCTCAGAGAGCAGGTCTGCATGACAACCAAAACTAATATGTATCTAAGGTTCTTTAAAAACCCACAAACCGCCTTTGTCCACAGAGTACCTTTCTGCTCCCAACAGGATGATTTCTATCAGATAGGTCTGAATGATCTTGTGCTGAGGTGGCTTCTTTAAAACTTGCATTGTAGCAGAAATAAAACTTTCATCAATACAGGCATATTTAATCTAGATATATATATATTCTGCATTGCCTGTTGTTTCACTTTCTTTCTTTGCCAAGTGACTAGCTTACTAGGATACTCTTAAACATTTTTAACCAGTACAAATGTAGGAAAACTTCCCAAATTGTATGTAATTATCACCACTAAAGGTACTGAGTTGTTCACATCTCTAGCTTGGAATAGTATTTTCAGAAGCTATTGACTAAGAAGTTTAAAAGGCACATCTGTGCCATGTGCTGCTGTGAATAGAGGAGATGCCAGGCTGACAGAGGAGCATGGTGCAGCACACCTCTGACAGCCTTAAATAATGGAACTTAGGTGTAGCAAAATTTCAGTAAGCCCTGCCCCATTTCTGATTGCATCACAAGTCTGCCATGATTCAGCTATACCATTTCTGGCTGAGGTGTGTGTTCCTTTGTGTGATGTGAACATATCAGAGATTTGTTTGGAAATTAAAGATTTGGGCTTCTAAGTATTAATGTTTTTGAAAGTCAGAGGGTAATTCCATAGAATGTCTTTGCAGATCTTGTGTGGTGTGCTGAAAATATGAATCCAGACAGGAACTAAATTATAAAACAAGTAAAAAGACCTTAAAACATTGTCCAACCTTGATATCTTGGAAAGAATTCTAAATACATATTCGAGTAATATCCTGTGATTTGTGGTCAGCACCCTTACAGTTTAATCAGGAGTCATAAAAAAGATTGACATTGACATACTGAAGATAACTTTGATTTTCAATTTAATTTTAGGTTTAAAATCCAAAGTTAAATTGAAATATGTGGATGTTTGGGATCTAAATTTGTCTCCTTTGTATTGCCATGTTATTAGAACACTTAACTATGAAGGAGTCAAATATATGAAGGACATTGCAAAGACTTGGGTTTTCTGGTTTTAAGTTGTTTAATTTTAAAGCTTGTTGTTTGCTACTATGTTCAGTTCCATATTTAAGACCAGATTCAGCAAAATGTTTGACAGTATGATATCTCCTCAGACCTAGCAATGTGTAGGTACTGTACAGTACTGTTAACTATCACAACTAAATATAGTATTCAATAAATAAGAAGCAAGATGGAAAGTTTCGTCTGTTCTCCTCCATCCACCAGACCCAGCAGTTAAAATTACCATCAGATTTCTCTGAGTCTGACCTTGTAATGATGATGAACATCTACAACTACCTAAAGGGAGGTTGTAGCCAGGTGGGGGTTTGTCTCTTCTCCCAGGCAACCAGCAACAGAACAAGGGGACACAGTCTCAAGTTGTGCTGGGAGAGGTATAGTCTGGATGTTAGGAGAAAGTTCTTCACAGAGAGAGTGATTTGCCATTGGAATGGGCTGCCCAGGGAGGTGGTGGAGTCGTCGTGCCTGGAGATGTTCAAGAGAAGACTGGATGAGGCACTTAGTGCCGTGGTCTAGTTGATTGGATAGGGCTGGGTGATGGGTTGGACTGGATGATCTCGGACATGTCTTCCAACATGGTTGATTCTATAATTCTGATTCTATGAACAGTAGCTCAATGAGACACAGAAGTACACTGGACAAATAGAAACCTCCATCATTGTAAACAGCTCTTGTATTTCTTATCCAGTAAACCTCAAATTCCTAAATATTTGATAGTAGATGTTTCTCACAGCTCTTTGTAGCATCTCTTTTTAGTTTGAGTGCTGTAAAGGCACAATGTTGCAGTTCAGATGTAGCCACATCACCCAGAGCAATCAAGAATCACCATGTTTCATAAATAGTTATCTGTGTGCTGAGCTGTAGTCACTGCTCACAAAGCCGGTTTTAGACTTTGCCAATTCTGTAGTAAAATGTGCTTGATGAAATCACTGTAAAAGTTAAAGGTAGGGTCTAGTGTTAAATTTTGGAGGTTTAGGGTCTAATCCTTTTTAGCTATCTTGATTGCATTCTTGTAGATTGGAGTAGACCTTTAAGAGGAAGTTGAATGGCAGGACCTTTGAAGAAGCTTATATACGACAATGTGTAATGGCAGTCCACTTCACAGTTAGGTGAAGGAAGGGAGGGAGTGGTCATTCGTGTGCAGCCATAAGGTTTATTTTAGTTGCACCATTTGCAGGACCCTAACGACTGAGAAAGGAAGACAGGTTTTTATTCCTTTGATATTTGAAATGCATATTAAACAATCCAGGATTAACCAAAACCATGATAGTTTCAAAGTCTTACATTTTCTCATATGTGTATACAGACATAATTTTTGCTACCTGCCATCTGGAAATCTCTGGTATCAGTGAAGAACTATGAGTGTCTGGTTTACATTTTGTGGGGTTTGTATATAGTATATCTTGCAAGATGTTTGCTGGATCAATTCCAATGGTTTCTCCAAAGCTTTATGCACAGGGTGATTACTGGAAGAATTGATGTTAAACATCTTGGTAGTGGGGTCAGAGATGCAGACTCTTGCCTCTCTAGAAGATAACTCATGGGCTGCTTTCTAATGCTGAATGCAGAAAGCAGTTGCCACTGAGACATGTTCTGTGCTAGGTTATAATCAAGAAGTTACACATTGGTGGTGGTTGTTCATGTTAGATCTTATTTAAAGATTTCAATGTCTTAAGCAGCTATGCAGCAGTGTTGTATATTCCTTACTAGTAGCTGTAATGTTGCAATTTACAACAATACTGGTTCACATCTGACAGGACAGAAAGAATGAGGGTTTGTTGTTCCTTTTTCTCACTGGGAATTTACACGTACATAACTGAACGAACACCACTAGTGTTGATCCTGATCTCTGTGTGTGTGATAAAAACGGGGCTTTTAAGGAATAATAGCTAGAAAAGAAAAAATCCTATTTTCCCAGAAGAAGAGAATGAAAGGGTGAAGAAGGAAATGATGCTTGATTAGGTCCACTGAAATGTGTACTTTGCTACAGAAATTTGGGCTCATGTGGATTGCATTAAGGAAAGAAGCTGCCTACAGGAAGAACCAAATGACACTGCCGGGTGTTAGCTGGTCAGTTGCTGGCCAAAACAAGAAAGTAAAACAACCTATAGATCACGGTTGTTTGATTGATATAGTGCTTACATCCAGATGTGGTGCAAAGAATTAGTTTCTTGACAAGTTGAAAATCAGATGAGATAGTGCAGAAATGTTATTATCTGTAAACTGTTTTGATCAGTTTGTAGAACTTCACTGATGCAGATCTTAATCTGGTGAAGATTTGGCTGACACTTCTGTTATATGTGTGTGCATGTAAAATCTTTCAAGTATATTTTCTTCCAGCATTAAAGAAAATCTCCTGAAATAGGAACTATTGTAATTTCTCAATACAATTATAATTTCTCAATACAATGAGAAATTGTTTCTAGTATACAAATATTCAATATGAGCTCTCTATTAATGTCTTTATTCACATTATTGTTTACAAATATTCTTGCTTTTTTGATTACAGATGGGGTTTTAGTACTTAATAATGGCAAGTTTTTGTTTGTTGTTTTTAAGCAGTCTGTGCTTTTTACCTGATGAAATGGAATGACATTCATACTCCCTAATTGTAGGCACATCTTACAGCCTAAATACGTACCCAGCTTTTAACTGCTTGTACAGTAAATAAAAAAAGATGATGATTTGGAGTTAGGTGCATTGAATTGTGTCCCAAGGATACTGCCACTTTGTGTAGACAGTGGATTGAGTAAGTAGAGCTAACTTCCATTTAGCTGTCTGGTTGATCGTGCACATCAGTGGTCTGAATTTCCACCTCACTTCTTAATAATAAACTCAAAATTACTGATTCTTTGCACCCACAAAGTACTCCCATTTGTGGCAGTTTGATGCTGGTTTTGATGAATACAAAACTGAGCTCTTATTGCAGGTTAGGAGCCTTTGACAATTATTTCCTTAGAGCAATAATTCATTTATTCTAATAAAAACTGCCAAGAACTCCAGAAGGGAAGAAAACAAACAAAATTCCTTTTAAATTGTCTTTTTATGACTGTGCATGGCTTTCAGAGTCAGCAAAATCAGATCAAATATTCATTTTTAAATGGAATTGCAGTGTAACTATTTTACAGTTGGTTTCAGGGTTTTTTCACAAAGAACTTTAAGATGGAACAAGGGACTTATTTTTTTTGCTACAGCAGAACAATTTCAAATATTATAACATGTTGTTTTATGAGGTGAAAAATCTCTGCTGGCAGAGCTTAGTTCTAAGTGCTGGAAAAAGCAGTGTCTTCACAAAAGAAATGGGACTATTTTTGAGTGAATGCATTTCATGTAGATCTGAAAAATACATTCCACCCTTCAATATTTCAGTGAATCACAAAATTCTGTGGGTCAAAGTTTTATTTTCTTTATCTGAAAGAGAAATATACTGCTAAGCTTGCAAGAGAAGTGATACAGTGCTCGCTCTCTGAAAATGCTCTTTTGTCAGAAGAGAAAACTTTTGTGGACTTCTTCTACTTTTTACAAAAACTTCTGAGATCCAGAATGCAATTTCTACTCTTAGCAAGAGAATGTGAGATACTTCCAGTATGGAAAATCAGGATGTCCAGTGATTAGTGCTGTCACTCACAGCAGGAGCGTCAACTTTTGTCTCTTATGCCTTAAAAATAAAAAGGCTCTTTGAAATTTGGCTGCCTGTACATTGGTTGTGTGCTCATGTTGTCCTCGTGGAGAAACGTGTGGAAGGGCTGTAATTTGTTCCAGTCTGGAGTACAGCTAAATGTTGATACTTCAGGATTTTTTCTTCATATTTCCCTGTCCAACCATAAGTAGTTTAAATAGAATGGCTTTTGGCCTTTGTGTAGTCTTACCATGTGTCTTGGTTTGCTCTTCCTTTTTTGAGGGATGTATACATATGATGTTTGTCTCACATCTGTTACCCAGATATAAGATGCCATGGGATGTGACCCACCTAGTGTCTTGAAATTCTGGCACTGTATAATTGGTTACACTAGGTGGGATGTTAATGGGCTTGAAATTCTGGCACTGTATAATTGGTTACAGTAGGTGGGGCTGTGTATACCCCCCCAAAAATGCGTACTTGGACAATAGGATGATTTGGGCGTGTTCATATTTAGGTTCTGCACATAAGCCATTGGCCCCAAGTAAATAATAAAGGAGGGAAAATCCATTAAATGAGTTATCCAAAATATCATAGAACTTGTCAAATTAATCCTCCCACAAGTGGCATCCAACCAATTGTTTTTTGCATAGGGCAGTTATTTTCAGGGATTAGAGAAAATCCAGACTGTCCTCAAGCAAGGTCCAGCTGAGGTGACATCAGAATTTTGCATTACAGCTTGAAGTATAGGGGATTGTGGAAAGTCACTAAGTTTTGTGAATTTTGAATTTTATATTTTACACTCCCATGAAGCAACCTGTATGAATGTAAAGCCAGACATGGGAGAGTTTATGTGAGACTGGAAACAGTTACCAAACAGTGGTTAATGCTCAGTTAATGAAGCTTCAGTCAATTAAAAGTGGATTAACAAGATGTGAAGCTAGTAGAATATCTATTGCAAATTAAGAGATAAATATCTGTGGCTACTTTGAAAATACAGTCTTTATTGCTCAAACTAAGAGCAATCAATAAGTAGGAATTACAAAAGGGATGGAAACAAAATGTTAGAATTACAGTTAAAGTGTTAGGAGTTTGTGAAATTTTTGTTTTACCACTATCTGTAATTTCATCTTTATTAAATAATGCACAACTGATAAGAAATGAGGATTTTTTTCCCACATCAGGCAATGTGAACAATGGTAACTAAAGGGAGAATAGCAAAGGTCCTGAGCACTCTGTTGCATAACAGTTGAGTAACTGGAAGAGTTAACCTGCCAAGTGATGCACAGTGTGGTTATCTGCTTGCTAGTGTTCAGGGAAGGTGCAAAGGGAGAACTTCTAGAGCAGTCTAACACATATTGAAACTTAGGAACAGAATGAGGGCCCAGGAGCATTTCTGGGTTCAGACTAACATTTCTGAAGCCGGATTTTTTTTCTCAGTGATAGTATGACTTGAGAAAAAATCATTTTAATGAATATATTCACAGAGGTGGCTAGGTGTAGCTTATAACTCACATCATGGAGACTGTCCTGTGACTAGACAGAACACTATTTTAGCAGTATTAATTTTTTATCAGTTGACATTGTTAAATATGCCTGCATCGTACTGCTAATTAGCAGGTTGCAGAGATAATGATAAAACCAAGCTATTTGAGAAATGTAATGGATACTGACACCCCAGCTGAAACTCTCCATGGAACAGTTATCTGTACTTTGGACAGGCTGTTTTTCCATGCAGAGTGGGCATGCTATTGTCCATATTTGTCTAATTTCATTCTAAGTAGTTCCAGATTTCAACAAAACATGATGTTTGTGAACTTTTCCCACTTCTTATGTCTCTAATGACTGGGTATATTCAGCTGAACAAGGATTTGAACACTCCACTTACAAATGCTGTGACTCTGATGGTCATGACCTAGGCCAAAAGAAATTGGCTTCTGGAATGTATGTGCAGTGTACTGCGCATGGTTCTAGTTTAGTTTCAAACTGCTGAAGGATGTACATAGCTCATTTCCCAGCATGTCCTTCCTGCTTTCAGCTGAACAAAGAAGAAGTTCTGCAATACAGGGAGCTGGATGGCTGAGCAGCCTCAAATTCTGATGTGATGGACATCTTCAGGAGAAGATTTTCTTGGGGATTAAATTTTAAATAACTGCCAAACAAAAACTCTTTTTTCCAAATTTAACTCCATATTAGACTACCACAGGATTTAGGGATAGCTCAGGAATTTTCTCTTGTGGACTTATAGAAGTGAGAGGCTGAAAGATACAACTTTGGGTGTCTGTGACTGGAATTCTCAGCGGAATCGATGAGTTAAGACTCATTGCTCAAAGGCTATTGAAATTCTCGGGATGGCCCTCTTTCCACATACTTCAGGTATTTCCTGAAAATCAGGCTGCTTGTCAATGACAATTCAGAAGTGAAGTGGAGTAAGTGTCTCACCCCCCCCCCCCCCACGGTGATCCTCTTAAAAATGATCTTCAAAGTGGAGCATCTTTCAGTCTCCAGCATGAACTTGGGTCTGAGCTCTTTCAGCAGACCCTGAAGATTCAGGAGTGCCATGCTGGGAAACTTCTCCTGTTCCCCACCAGGTGTGGTTTGTCAGTTCTCAGTCTGGCATCCCAATTTAGTATCAGCAACTCCAATCTCAGTTGTTGCTACCCAAATATTTCATAGTCTTTTCTGTATCTTATTGGCTTTTCTATTTCCATGCCTAGTGTTATTTTGGAAACCTGTTGGCCTTAGTTTTTCACCCGGTGCCTTAACTGTGTCTATAAAGAGACTACAAAGTTTGTTTTTCTGTCCTTAAACTGTTTTCTAGATTTTTGGGTATTAACATTGCAAACTTTTTCAGTCTCTACTTCAAGACCTGTTTAATGTTTAACTCATATAAAGGGAACTGAGATTTAAAAAAAAAAAAAAAGCCCACAAACCCCCCCAAAACAAACAACAAAAAACCAAACCAAAACTAGCTATTGCAGGGCCAAAAAATATGTGGATTATTTTGTGTCAAATCATTTGAAGTAAAACCCATAAAAGAATGGACCTTTTGAAATACCTCAGCAAGTGCTACACAAAGTAGAATGTGACGTGAAGTATTTAAGGACATCTTTTCACTGCGTGTGCAGTTTGTGTTAGTAAGAGTAGCTCTTATGAGCATTAACTTAAAGTGTTGTGCACCAAAGCAAAAGCAAAATACTAGGCCTGTCACAATTCATTTAATTTTCTGCTGATATGCCCTCAATCTCATTCTCTTAATTCACTCTCCCTGTGATAAGTTTCTACTTGTTGCTGTTTTTTTCCATAGTAGAACTTCTGTCCCAGTGCCAGCACATTATGTTCCTGGTTAGAACTGTGACGTCAAATGGTATCTGGCTCCAGGCCAAGGAATGCTGCTGGGAAGGACTGAATGAATGAATGGATTTTTTAATTCATATTGTAGTTGCCTTTTTGAAGCAGGAATCTTCATCTATTATTCAGTCAACTGGCTAATATAAATTTATCAGTGTTTGTTAATAGAACTAGAGGGAACTTCAGAGAGGGTTCACAGTATGTACAGTAACTTGGGAACAATATTGTGGTAAGCTTCAAGTTCAGAACCAGCTATAATCACTAGAGCCATGTAGGAGGAACGATGTGATTCAATGCAAAGTGGCTGCTAAATTCTAAATATAGCAAGGGAATAACCCTGTGCCTGGAATAGTTACTATCTAGTGTTCAGAAACTGAAAAGGAAGACAAATCCCAAATGACAAAAATTTCTGTGAGCTGATGTAGTATGCCTCTCTTTCAAAAACAAAATATCCTTAGTACCCTGTGATGATACACATCATTTATATGTAAGAACTCAGGGATGAAAATTACAATGCAGATCAGAATTCACTGCTGTATGTTTAGGGATCCCAAAATGCTAATAACATTTTGTTCCTCATCGTTATGGAAATCATCTTCTACAACATCTCTTGAACTGAAAGCTGGCGTTCAGTTTACTATCAGATCATTTCCATGATTTCCTGATGCTCAAGTCCTGCCAGGAGAAGGATGAATAAGGTATCTTTGTAGCATTTCTTTTCTTCTTTATAGTTTATTCAGGGGTAAATGATCTATTTTGTATCAGTCCCAAAGAATGACGTGTAGCTAAACATGTATCACAATTGTTTGCTTCTTGATGGCAATGTGCAAATCCTAGTTTAATGTAGTTCTGAAGCAGTATGAGCTGCAGTAGAAAGACAGCTGAAGGATTCTTTTTCTCTGAAGTCTTAGCCCCATGCTCTATCAGACAGTCACTGAAGCATCAAGTCATTCAGATTGGAAGTCTCTAGCTTATTTCCTGCTCAAAACAGAATCTAGCACTGAATTTAGACCAGCTTGTTAGCCTCTCTGAACACCCTGTCCTAGTGCTTAATTACCCTCTCAATTAAAAAAAAAACATTTTCCGTGTATCTGGTCAGAAGATCCCATTGCAGTTTTGACCCCTGCTTCCTCCCACCATGCACCTTGGGAAAGAACCCTGCTCTAGTTCCTCTGTTATCTCCTCTTAGCTGTTGGAAGGTCCCCCAATGCTGCTTTTTATGTAGCTTAAGCTGAGTTCCCTCTTTCTAGATATTGCAGGTCTCACTGTGTTGGTGGCACTGGGAGTGTCCTCTTACCTTAGAAAGGTATGCTAAACAGGTACACTAAATTTTCTCTCTTCTTAGTTCAGAAAAAAAGAAGGAATCCAATAAAATAATTATTAAAATTATGAAAGAAGTATAAAATTATGTCTAAGAGAAATAAAACCTTTTAACTACAGACTCTTTGGATACTTAAAATAAATCTGCCCACTCTGCATGTGGCATAGAGAAGCACTAGTGTAGTGGAGTAATGTATTTGTTGTGGTGAGTACCAAGATAAAGAAAAAGCAATGAAATAGATAAGACTTTGAAAATTATAATAAGGTTGTGGAATCTGATATGAAGAAAACAGCTGAGGTCAGATGGTCTTTGGAAACTTTTTGTTAGGGAAGGCTTCCTCAGAGTCCTAGAGCACATGAAACTGTATTCAGAGGCTTTCAGTCATCTTGTACCTGTGTTGAAATAGTGACTTTAGCCATCTCCTTTCAGGGCCTAGCATGTATTGTATGACATTTTGGTTATTCAGTCAGTTTCCATGTCCTTTCTAATGACAAAATTAGCATGGTAGGAATAAGCTTTTTGCGACAATATTGCATGTGCTTACCTTCTCTTTTAATGACACAGAATTCTTTAACATCTGGATGCATGGAGGAAGTAAATGGAATGTTCAGAACATCCACAAAAGTTAGCTTTTGCCCAGATTTGGCAGGAGAACTGTGCATGCTCTTGAATTTATAAGGAAGATAAATGATGAATTATGTGAAGGGTTGGTTGTCCAAGAGCTGCCAAAGAGGGAACAATAGCATGGCATGGCAGCTGGGCCTTCTGATGTTTAAAGCCAGTAACTGTTGAATTACAGACAGTCTAATAGTACTCAGGGCTCTTTTCTAGACACGGTAAAGAACAATGCTAAGAATCCCAGTCTTTACATAAACAAATCTGTGTGTTCATAAAGTAATATTAACAAAGATCTTGTTTCAGATTTTTAATAATTCACGTTTTAAAATTAGTTTTGCTAATTGATGCTTCTCTTGCATGAGTATAAAGTATAAAGGCACACTTTTAGATCTTCTGCTTGGTAGGAAACAGTTAGAAGAGTAATAACTATTCTGGCATCAAAAAGATACACAATACCCTGTTGTAGAAAAGCACCTGGGTTCTTGGATGTGTTTACTTATTTCTTTTAAAGGATATATGCATTGTGGTGAAAGCATGGCTTCCTAGGTGCTGTGTAAAGGGACAAATATGTTTGAATCCAGAGATATATAAAAATAATTGTTCTGTTAATTAATTTAGGTCTAATGCTGCAGGACTTTACATCTGTATGTACCTTTATTACCTCAAATATGCTTTTGACAGCAATGGGATTATCCATGGTAGAGTTAAGAGCATAGATAAGCATTTGCATTATTGAGCTCCAAACCCCATGGCCATTCTCTACAGTACCATCAGATTAGTCTGGTTTGGACAATGGAGTAAGAGGATATTTTGTGATTCTCTTTTTTCTAATTTGGATAATAACATAATTATGAAGAGAACAATAATGACATCCAGTCCCTTAAGCAGATGGTAATAACTATTTTCTTCTGCTTCTTTTGAGAATTATTAAGTAGAACTGTTATGAATTGTTTTTCTTTCTTGACCTAGCATAATTATTCAGTTGTGGCTTTTGCATATAATTTTGCCATCATCAATTAACCTCCAGTTTTATGAGATGTAGTTTTATATACTATAAGTGGTGTAACATAAATTTCTAAGGCTGAGAGCTCTTTCAGGGCTGAATGTTCTCTTCACATGCACTTGATGAGACAATTCTCTTCAATACAGATTTTTAACCTTTCAAATAAGCAAAGTTTAGTGCAGAACTGGATGCAGAGAAAAGTCTGCAGTAACAAACAGCCCAAGACAATGCATCCCTCAGCATATGAAACAGATAAAATGTGAGCAGTAGCAGTGTTTTCGTCCCTCCTTTTCTGAAGAAACCGAAGGTAAACAAAGCAAGATTATTCAGTATATCCTTTCTGACAATATCATCAGTGAAAAAAAATGCCAGTTTACATGACTAGTGACAAATCTGGCTGGGATAGCTATGGATATATCATACCCTTAACAGCACTTGTGGTGTCAGCCATTCAGCAGCCAATCTCTTGAGTGAAATTCAGTGGAACCAGCAGAACTTGAGCTGGTGAAATTGAGATCCATAGGAGGGCTTGCAGTCAATTTTATCTGTTAGCACATCTATGGTTTTCTAAGAGTTTTGACATTGCATCTTCAAGGATTATTTTGGCATCTGAGAGTGACTTGCCATTGGAATAGGCTCCCCAGGGAGGTGGTGGTGTTGCCGTCCCTGGAGGTGTTCAGAAAAAGACTGGATGAGGCACTTAGTGTCATGGTCTAGTTGATTGGACAGTGCTGGGTGATAGGTTGGACTGGATGATCTTGGAGGTCTCTTCCAACCTGGTTGATTCTATGAGTGAACAGGGATGCAATAACTGTACCACAAAGTGGGAAACAGCTATCACAAATCGATTACAAAGAGGAGAACATTCCTGTCTGTAGCTCACTGAGGTATCTGGCTTCAAAGGAAATGAGATGACACACCACCAATAAGAGGCCTTCACTGTAGCAGAAAGACTCATCAGCCATAGAGCCAAAGTTGCTTCTGGTGTAGTTGTGCCGATGCTGGTACTTTGTGCTGCCACAGTGCATCGGTATCTAATGTAATGGAACTATCCTTTCAGAGAAAAACAACTCCTACCAGGTTTACTGATTTGCTTCTGTGTTATGGGTTTCTCCTAGCACATCTCACACACCCCTTCACACCTCTCACCTACACAACATATGCCTCCTGAGGTCTGTCGTGCAGAGCTGGCCTGAAGCTTTACTGCTCCAGTGCTCTTCTCTGTAGAAATTGCAACATCTCCCTTTTTTCTCTTGTATTTTTTCCCCAGAGGATTAAAGGGCATGGTAGTGGGTGTGTGAACTTTGCAATGGGTGGACCTCAAAACTTCAGAATTTTTGGGGGATGATTCCCCAAAATTTCCATGCTGTTAGCACAACCAATTCAAACTGTTTTGATCAGCAGAATTAAGCACAATATAATAGAACTGGCTTATGTGGTGGCACTTTTGAATCCAGGCAGTGTCACAAACAAGTACAAAGAGGTAAATAATGACAATGAACTAGACTTCCTTGAACTTCCCCAGAAATATTCTGGTTTATGCACAGCAAAGGTTCAGAACTGCTCATGTTTTAGTTGAACCACTTCACTCATCCTTAAATGAAAACACTTGCAAACAGTATCCAATGTACATAGCCTCGGGCACTGTAAAACAATCAAATGAAAAGACTTTTCTTTGTCTTTTTTATTTACTTGAAGCTAAAGAAAAATGCCAGAATTCTGCCCTTGAACAAATCACCACTTCTTAAATACTTTACCCCAGCCAGATGTTCCAGTTTTTTCCTAACTTATGAGTTGGTTTTGTTTGTATTTGTGTTTGTGTATTTTTGTGCATCTCGTTTGTTTACTTTTCCTGCTTCTTAAAATTGTCTCTTTTCCTTAGAAATGGAGAAGAAAAGAAATTGAGGTGAAACTGCAATATGTTTTTATTTTCATGTAGCAAACAGATTTTTTTTTCCCACAAGCCTTTGCAGGCACTAAATACAAAATATGGCTTATGACAATAAATTATAATAGCCTTCAGAGAATGCAGAGCTGGGAAAAGAAGAAATGCAACTGTTTGCAACATGTGTTAGGAAACAGAGCTTATTGAGATTTCTTTGTTAACTCTACATTGTCTCATAATTTATATTTGTAAAAGATAGTAGTGATATTATTTATTCTTGTGCTGCTCACTTGCAGTTTGCCAAAGCCTTTACAACTGTGAATATGCATCATTATTTCTGTTTTTTTCAACTGTATATCTTTACAGTAAAATCTCTGTGGATATTTGGACTGGCATTTTCAAAAGACAATGTCTTATGTTAGCCTTCGTTAGTTGCTGCCTGATGAATATTTGCTGTTGTAACTTATAAGCCAGATGAATCTTAAATAGAGCAACAGATAGGCTAATCATCATTAGAGAAAACTCCTGAAGGGAAAGATAAAAAGCTTCACTTCCTACTAATTTTAAAGAGGGCTGAATTGCCTACAACAGCATTGCCCAGGAAGATTTGCTTTCATATGTCAGCACAGTATAAATAGAAGCAATTCCTTTATACTTTTCCAAGGCAGAGTTCTACAGAAATGAAATAACGTAAGGAGGCTTTAAAGGAAACACAGCTCTTGCTTTGTTCTGTTTGATACATCATTCTATATGTGCCTTTTGCCAGAATCTCATCTTTAGACACTCTCACATCATGATTAGGTATCACTTCATAGATTCTCCTTGGGACACTGGAATTCTACAACTGTACAGCCAAATGAGCTAAATCCCAGTGACTTCATGGTCTGCAAAGATCCAGTTAGAGTCCAAGGAGGGCAACATCAGAAGCTATTTAGTTTCTCTGCCCTGGATTCTGTCACTCTGTCCTTGTTTCACCTTTTCTCATCCAGATTAGAATTCTTTCCTCCCTTGATCATTCAGCATAACATTCGTTTCTTATCACCAGATGAACCTCACATACCTACATGCTAAAACAAACTGTACAAAAATTAACTGGGCAAGTCCTTGAAATGCTGAAGCACTTAATTACCTGTGTCTTGCTTTAGCAATCTCTACTGAAAAATGTAAATTTCATGGATAAAGAGATGACAAATGAGATTCCTGTCCTCGAGACCTCTGTCTCATACCTCCTCCTGCCACTACAGAAGTCAGTAGTAAACTTTGCACATTGAGGTTCATCCTGAGAAAACGGAACATTAAAAAATAAAGGATTTTGTATTAGATCAGTTGGCTTCATCGAGGGCTGTCCTGATTATTTTACATAAGATAGACAAATTAGAAGGAATGTTCAGAAAGACAGGTCAATTCATAGGTTAGCCCCTCTAAGTTTTGTGTTGTAAACAGTTTTGTATAATGTTTTGAATGTGTTAGTTAAAAAAATTGTGTCAGAAGAATGTGCCTTTTGAGTAAAGATCAAGTACATTTGAGGGGACCCTGAGGATCAGCAGGACTGAAGTGGACAAAGACAATGCAAAAAAGTTACCTCATTACAAAAATGAGTCCAGGCCAAAGCCATGTACCTGAAAAAAACAGATGTGTTTGAAGGGATAGTTACCACAGCCCACTCTCACAAACTTCCCTCTCCATACACAGACAGGAGAGAAAGTAACACAAAAAACTCTCTTGGTTGAGATAAAGAGAGTTTAATGAGATGATGAGATGCTCAGTTACCTTAGCCTACTTGCAGAAAAGTGCAGGAAATGCAGAAGCAGCAGCAAATTTCAGTGGCCTACCCCATACCCTCCTGACCCACAGCCAGCCCAGCAGAAAAGGCCAACACCCCAAACCTGGAAACTGAAAGCAGCCATCGGGGCATGAAGCCTCTCATGTTACAGTCTGAACTTCAAGTCCCATGACACTTTGCTCCAGCCAGCACTTTCATTTTGAGGCTGGCATGACAGCAGCATGGTATGGAGTATCAGCAACAGATTCAACTCAACCCATGAGAGATAGGTAGATGAAAATCTACAATCGACACAGGCAGAAAATGCTTATTTCTAGGACATCAAACATATACTTATAAGGAAAAAAACATCTGTTTGTATGTGATTTCCCAGTCTTCTGCACATTTTTAAATAAATGTGACTTAAAATAATTAAGCACAATTTGCTTAGCTAGGAGTTTGGAATTTTTTTGTGAGGGGATCACAGAATCACACAATAATTGTGGC
Source organism: Tricholaema leucomelas (assembly GCA_013400475.1). Classification (NCBI taxonomy): domain Eukaryota; kingdom Metazoa; phylum Chordata; class Aves; order Piciformes; family Lybiidae; genus Tricholaema lacrymosa; species Tricholaema leucomelas. Next base: position 1,404,589 of record WAAF01003466.1, on the reverse strand, counting down.
TGGAAGGGACCTCTGGAAGTCATCTTATTCAACTCTCCAGATCAAATCAGGACCAACATAGAACAGTTTACTCAGGATTGTGTTTAGTTTGAGTATTTTTCATGACAGAGGCTCCAGAAGGTCCTCACCGGAGTAGCTCTTTCCATGCTAGACAGTTAAAAAAACCTTTCTTTTTTTTTTTTTTTAAATGTTTACTTTGAGTTTTCATTGAATTAATGAGTGATTTGTAATAAACTATTTCTGCCTAATGTTTCTTTTAACAATCTTTGGCATATAATTTCACCGTTTTTCTACAGAATCTTGATTGTATACACAGGAAGATCAAAGAGAAAAATTATTTTTTCTAGATCTCATGTCTGCTTGACTCTACTACTCAATGGTTTACTTTATAATTACCCATTGCCTTCCCTCCCCTTCTTAGGAGTTGTTCCATTATTGTATTTTTTTAATGCAAATTATCTTCAGTCATACAATTTTCATATCAATGTAGCAACATTGTCCACAGATAGGAATAGTGATGGAAAATTGTCACATGGAAAATATTATTTTCTCCATGTAGATTTTTGATACTGATATTGTTGAAGACACTTTCCAAACTCTGCTCATGTCTTGCTTTTAAGTTTGTGATTTCTCTGAGATCAAAGTTCCTCTGATGTAGCACTGTGAATGCCTAACTAGAAATAGATGTGAAAGAAGGGACTGCAATTCAGACTATTATCTTTTAATATCAATTATGTCACAGAAACACAATGTGTTTGCCTTTGAAGTGGTTAAAAATGTGAAATAATTATATCTATAAATGTGATCTTTATAGGCTTAAACCATAAAACTATAAGCTTGAAATGTGTTACAACCTCTCAGCCCCTTCTGATGACTGATGCTGCTTTAGGATGAAAAGCTTAACTCTTGAGTTAAGCCAGAAAACACACCAGAGATATCCAAAGCAAATTATTCACACTTTCCTGAGGAGATTAACTAGACAGTTCTCTAGAATATGTACTGCAAAAAGCTGAGGAGTGGAATGGGGTGTCAAGATTATTGCTAGACCAGTGATTCCTCTCAGGTACTTACTCATGGAACGTGGAGTTTTTGAGGAAATGTACAAACTCATTTGTCCTTATCAGCAAATGTGTCCAAAATAAGTACTGTCAGTTGACAGGCCTGGCAAGTGCTGTACATACTGTACTCTGAGAGCTCAATCACGATGCTGTGAGCTCGTTTACTTTGCTTTTCTATCTTAAGAGTTATACAGGTGTGTACCTCGTGGGAAGATAAAAAAAGGGTGGGGGTTGAGAGGGAGGGAATGTTTAAGAAGTAGGATGATAATGAGCAGAGTGCTATGTTGGGAAGATTTGATTGAGCCCCAGTATAGAGTAATTCTAAAAAAAGCATAGTAAGGGTTTTCCATGCAGCTAAGAATCTCTGATGGTTGTGTTACTGCTGTAGTCTAGATATTTAATTTAAAATAATTACATGGAGCAGTAATAAGTAAGTATTTATATGTACTGCATTCTCAGAATGTAGGATAATTTAGATAAATGATAAGTTTATTTATTTTACTTTGGTGTGCCTGTTAGTCATTTGATGAAAAAAGGTTAAGTTTCCTTTGGCCTGCAGCCGATGTTGCCTATACCAAGTGCTCAGTACCAGTTAGCATGCTTGTTTTCAGGGTATTACTGACAGCTGCACTTTCTGTGACCCAGCCAATGAAGGTGAGGAGAGTTTATTCATTTTCCTGCTATCATTATGGATCTTCACCAGCAACATTTATCAATTCTGTTTGTGTTTTCCACTACCATTTTCTTCAGCTGAGTTCACGTAAAGAACGAAGTCTTATCTGAACGGCATTTTTAAGTTTTTTGTTAGATGCTAACTTTTTTCTTTAAAGATACCTCAGGGGTAATAAATTATCTTTCCTGTCAGGCAAAATGATCTCTTCTTTCGGACAAAGTTGAGATTTATTTTGAAAGGAGTACCAATGTCAAAGCCTCACTGTTCAGAATGACAGTTACTGTGTCTTTCTGCAGTGTTAACACCCCTGTGAGTTAGCCACCAGGACATGTGCCAGTGTGAGCCTCTTCTTAATGGTTTGTGAGCATTGATGGACCACACAGGCCTAGCCTGAAGCTTGGAAGAAGTGCTAAGAGTATGTGGCTTACAAAGTCTAAAGCCAACTCTGATGTGCGTTGCTCGTGAATCTTGTTGTGAGGCTGAAGCTCCATTTCCCAATCTTTCTGAGGTCACAAACAGCAGCCTGCTAAGCAGCGTGACGTGCTTTGACAGCAGCACAACAACTGAGTCACCAGGTAGGTTACTACTGCCATGACAACACACCTGCCAGAGAGCTGCTGGAGCAGTTTTCAGCAATGCTTCCTTTTCAGGTTTGATCTCTGATGGTGATGTTTCTTTGGAAGTTCTCTACTTGAATTTGCTGTGACTGCTTTCTCTGTGTCATATGGAAATAGGCAAATCACAATAACCAGAAATTATATTTCAGAGCACTAGGATACATGCTTCCACTACAGGAGTTGTTCGGCATGTATGCGTGGCTACCACCCTCCCCCTAGTCTGAGGAGCAAAGGGCCATTTCCAGCTCACAATAATTGACAACTGTATGAACTCAAGGAGTTCATATAATGATGGAAAGGTTGTGGTTATTTTTTTTTTCAGATAGATAGATACAGATATGAAGGTGCTGGATCTACAACCCATATACAAAACTCATGGAGAATCTTTGAGACATGCTCAGATAAAAACCATGATTCTGTTGTCAACTGGGAGAATTTACAATGATATAAATGTGAGGAGAAATGGGATTCGTTGATTGCTTAGAAAATTACCATGAAATGTTAAGATTGTCCACAGAGATGTTCAACATCTGCAAGCAGAACTGCTGATACAATAACATTAGAAGATAAAAATGGTGCTGAGAGGCTACATTTATGCAAACTTCAAGTTTAGTTTCAGTAGGAGAAAACTGACCCAATTCTCCCTGCCCATTGCAGCAAATACATTCAGTATCCTAATGTGGTGGGAAGTAGGCCATGATGCAACTGAGCACATACCGAATGATGGTGATTCCATTTGTCCTGTATATTATGGATATTTGCGTTGATGAGATGGTTTTTACTGGCATGGATGAAACAGCACTGAAACATTCTTGTACAATCCCAGGATGGAGTTTTTTTCTAGTTCATAAATGCATGCAATGGAAACAATGTTTCTGACTAAAATCAAAGTGCTAAATGAACTGTTCAGTCATCTAAATGTTTCCATTTGGAATGCTGAATAAAGAGTCCTATTTCTAATCCAAGACAGTTTTTATTAGCACTCAGTGCATTAGCACAAGCACAGACCAGTTCTGAAATCAGCCAGGGTACAGCTTGAATAATAGGGAAGTTATTTTCTGCATAAACACTAGATTTATTAAGGCCTATTTTTTCTGTCTCATGAAAGATTAGTTCCAACTTGTCTGAGGAGGCCAGCAGAACAATTTATACATTCTCAGGATCTTTGAGAAAAGGAGGTAGATCGACTTAACTGAACAAACAGTACTGCAGTTATAGCTGTTACATCTTCTATAGAAAGCTGCAAAACACAGTGCAATAGCAACCTGCTCCATAACTTCCTTCTTCAGCATTTGTCTAACATTGGGATCATACCATGCTCATAGTCCAGCTGGATAATTCAGATGAAATATGAACAAGTTATCAGCTTTCTAAAATGAAAATTGCATCTAATTCAATCACTATATCATCACTTTATTGGCTCACATTCGATGCAGTTACTCTGCTTTTCTTCCAACTATTTGCCTGACAATTTATGTAAAATGTCCAAGAAGGTGCATCAGTGGATGAGAACCCACTGGAAAAACCACCTTTCCATGAAAAGAAATACCAGTAAGAATACATGAACAACAACAGCCACAATTCATATCAGTTCTCATTTTAATTAATTCTGTTGTGCTGGCGTGTGTGACTTTCTTCCAAAGTTTCATTGTTCCCATACCTAATATGTGGTCAGTCATCTTAATTCCTGATCTTAGAGAGCTTATCTTCTTCATGTTACATAGAATCACAGAATCGTAGAATGTTAGGGGTTGCAAGGGACCTCCAGAGATCATCTAGTCCAACCCCCATGCCAAAGCAGGATCACCTAGGACAGCGCACACAGGAACAATGTCCAGGCAGGATTTGAAAGCCTCCAGAGAAGGAGACTCCATGACCTCTCTGGGCAACCTGCTCCAGTGCCCCAGTACTATACCTATTCTTTGTGGGGGAAAATTCAAAGGATACATATACATTGATATTGCAGACAAGGTGAGGAGCTTGCTTTGGAAATTAATCTCTCAGCACTTTCTTCACTTCCCTTGCCCTGCTGGCCACACTTCTCTTGATGCAGCCCAGCACACAGTTGCTGTCTGGGCTGCACTCACACTGCCGGCTCATGTTGCGCTTTTCATCACCCCCGACCCCCAGGTCCTTTTCCTCAGGGCTGCTCTCAGCCATTCGCCACCCAGCCTGGATTTGTGCTTGGGATTGTGCTGACCCAGGTGCAGGACCTTACACTTGGCCGTGTTGAATTTCATCAGGTTGGGCCGGGCCTAACTCTCCAGCCTGTCCAGGTCCCTCTGGATGGATCCCTGCCCTCTAGCAAGTCGACTGTGCCACACAGCTTGGTGTCATCTGCAAACTTGCTGAGGGTTCACTCGATTCCTCTGTCCATGTCACTGACAAAGATGTTAAACAACACTGATCCCATCACTGACCCTGAGGGAGCCACTTGGCACTGGTCTCCAGGTGGACATTTTGCCCTTGATCACAACTCTCTACATGCGACCATCCAGCCAATTCCTTATCCAGCAGTGCTCCGCCCATCAAGTCTGTGTTTTTCCAGTTTGGTGACCAGGATGTCATGTGGGACAGAGTTAAATGCCTTACTCAGGTCCAGGTAGATGACGTCAGTTCCCTTCCCTTGTCCACTGTTGCTCTGACTTCGTCTATATATAGCTATTAACTATTAATATAACTATTATAACTTCGTCTAATGTAACTACTATTTGTGGGGGGGAATTGAAAGGATACACATATATTGATATTGTAGATAAGGTGCAGAGCTTGCTTTTGAAATTAATCTCCCAGCTGTTGCCAGTTGCATTCTGACTTGTGTTAGGGAATCATAGAATCATAGAATGTCAGGGGCTGAAAGTGACCTCAAAAGATCATCTAGTCCAACCCCCCTGCCAGAGCAGGATGTCCTAGACCAGATCACACAGGTTCATACCAGATCACAAAGTTCGTACACTGAGTTTCATTTAGATTAAATGGAGCTGAAGATGTACTTCAGGAGCACACTGAGCACCTCCAACTGTAAATGGGAATTCCATGAAAAGAATCTAGAGTTAGTCCCAAGGAAACTTCTGACACACATGCAGTGTGACTGCATCCTCCATGCCAATTAGTTGAATTTCATGGTCCCACTGAACTGACTTGCCTCTGTTACACCACGTGACATGCCAAAACAGGCACAGTGAGAGAAGGATAAATGAATGATATATCCAGCTCTAAGCAGTCTTCATGCTCTTCAATAAAAAAAAATCATTTTTCAGTTGATCTCTCTGAGTGCCTGTTTAATGTTTTGCACAATAGAGGAAAACTGCAGCATAAGGTCTTAATTCAGTGCCAACATACAGTATGACCTTGTGTTGAGAATGCAGTTTTGAAAGAGTAAACTTTGCTTTCTCCAGGAGCTTAGGCAGCTCTGTGCAATTGGCTGCTTTCATTCTGTTTATGTTTCTTAAAAGCACATGAAATGAAATGCAGTTTTCTGCTGTTCTGTGAGAAAAACAAGTGAAAAATAGAAAAAAACTTATATACCAACTAGTTCTTCCTTTTTATTAGCTGAACCAAAAGTATGAAATATTTGCATAGATTTTCCTCAGCACTTCTGAATTAATTTGGTTTCTTATTAAATACCTTTCAGTTGGTCATTTCATGCCTATGCAGTAAGAGTTCCTGAGAAGATTTTCTATGGAATGTTACTAATCCAGATCCATTTGGAAATTGAATTTGAAGTTTATTCTCTCAAGATTGAACTTGCAGGCCACAATATATGAGTTTAACTTTGTAAGGGTAAGCCCAGTGACTGTCACTTTTTATGGTATGTCAGATCTGCTTAAATCTGACATGCTTGAATTTTGGAACAAGAATTGAGTTTTAAATGTCTATCCAGTTTATAAATCTTTATTCTTGTAGGCATATTTATATGCTTATGTGGCCATGAGTGGGGCTTACATAAAGCGCAGGCAAAATTACTTTGCTGTAAATATACCATTAGCTAAATTCTAGTCTTTTTAAACTGTTAATTTGAAATTATGTGAGAGGTAACTGCTGTGTAGCTGGAACTAAGTAAATACATATTGCAATGTAAATTAAAATGTGTAAGGAACATTGCCTGTTTCTAACTGCATTAATTTAACACAACTGTAGGCAGCATTCAGTGTCATGATTGAATGCAAAGGAAAACAACATCGTGTCTGATGAAAACATCTGGATTCAAGTTTTGGTGCCAGTAAATTCTTCCCCCCACTGGTGAAAAAGATTGTAAAACCACATTCTTGTTGAGTTATGTGATTCATAGGAATGTTCTACAGAGTGCTCCAGCTCTTTTTCTGAATACATAGCTCAGGGTCATTAGCTGGCAATGGCAGTGTTCTGGGACTAAATCAGAGAGGTCAAGGGGCTATATCCTCAGTTATGCTGAGTTTGCAACTGGCAGGTGGGGGGAGAGAATTGACCTCCATTTCAGTTCTCTGAAACTCTGAATCCAGAACAGTCCTGGACAAAACTTGGAGTAGTTAGCTGGAGACCTTTGCATAGGGATTGTATATTAAACAGCGTCTTGTTCCAGGAAGCTGGTTCATGCTGCATTCTACCTTCAGTGGTACTTTCATTGCTCTGCCACCTGTAAGCAGGATCAAGAAGCCTGTGATGAAAAATTACCTGTACTGTCATGCAGAGTTCTTTCTGTAATCACTATGCTCTTCAGCTGCTCATGAAAACTAAACCTCAGCTGCTTTTTGCTTTCTTTCTACCTCTAGAGATACAGCGATTGTGAACAATGTCTTGGCAGTGCTGGTAGTTTCAGGATTCTATGATTCTGTGATTCTAAATACCCCAAAACTCAGGTATCACTGTTCAGCCAACTATTCATGTGGAGGAAGTGGAGGTCTGGTTTTCACAAGTAACTCACAATAGCCACTTAATAAGATCATAGAATCAACCAGGTTGGAAGAGACCTCCAAGATCATCCAGTCCAGCCTATCACCCAGCCCTATACAATCAACTAGAGCATGGCACTAAATGCCTCATCCACTCTTTTCTTGAACACCTCCAGGGATCTTTTACCTATGAAGATGCTTTTACTTTATACATTCACATACAACAGGTTGAGTCTGAGGTTGTTTGTAGCAGCCCATTCCAATGGCAAATCACTGTCCCTGTGAAGAACTTCCTCCTAACATCCAAAAAAAAAAAAGCCAAAAAGACACCCCCCCCCCAAAAAAAAAAAGCCAAAAGAGCCCAAAACTGGACACAGCACTCAAGGTGTGGCCTGACCAGTGCTGAGTACAGGGGAAGAATAACCTCCCTTGTCCTACTGGCCACACTGTTCCTGATACAGGCCAGCATGCCATTGGCTCTCATGGCCACCTGGGCACACTGCTGGCTCATGTTCAGCTACTATCTACCAGTACCCTCCCCAGTCCCTTTCTGCTTGGCTGAAATGAGGAACTGCAGGGAAGGGCACAGTTCTCATCTGCAAGAAAAATGTAAAACATGACTCAAAAAGTTAAGAAATTAACTGTGCTTAACTGGTGGTTTCTTGTATTTTGTTTAAACTGGTTTGGCTTTCTTTTAGCTATTTGCCAAGAATTCCCACCCCTGTTCTATCACGGTATGTGTTTTAATTTTGCTGCCTACAGATCAAGTACTGAATAGTGTCCATTCTTCATTGATTTGTGCTCAGTCTTCATGTGGAGCATTGCCAAAACCTCATGCTCTGCATTTTCTTCTCTATTTGAGGCTGCCACTCTGGGGGGGAGAATTGCTTTACGTGTTGCAGGAGATCTGAACATGTGCTGTGCCTTTTGAAGGCATCATAAATGACAGAGTTAATAAGCTGTACATAGCAGGACTAGTGAGCCCTGAATTTAATTATGAGCAAAGAAGGAAGGATGTGATAGTACTTCTGAAATTTTATTCTGAAAGTGCGAAAATGCAGGGTAGTAATCTGATGCCAAATACATTGCTTGCACTTATTTCTAGCAAAACCATCCAAGCAGTCAGTTTGTCACCACAGAGACAGTGGTTCTGCTTAAAATAAACCCCAACTCTACCCACTCATTCTTAGCTGTCTTAACCTTAGCCTCTGCTCCAGCCACATTGCAGTTGACTTTAGCAGTCACTGAGTCCAACATGGTCTGTCATTGGATCCAAATTTTACAAGCAGGTAGAGTTGTAGCAGGGTAACTGCAGCAATTCAAGCCAGCACAGCACGATTTTAGGTCACGTCTACACTAGGTGCTTGGACTTTACTCAGCTATAAACATGACTGAGATCCTAATTCAAACAAGCCCTGAGGATATGTCTACACTAAATCAGAGGCATGAATGCAACATGTACAGGCATGGTTAAGCTACCTTTAAACAATAGCAATGATGGAATGGCAGCATGAACTTTACAAAAGATTGTCTGAACACATTGGGAACTTGGTTGATACATGCAAATGATGATTTGTATTGAATTTCAAGCCTCTTCTTTCCCATTGCTATTGCTAACTCCTGTTGTAATTGTGTCTTTGACTGAGTACAGGTATTTTATATAGTTGTTTACTTGCCTTGTAGAAAATAGGACAGGACTAGAAAGAACCAAAAATATAAAGACAGCTTGCCTTTGCTATGTTGCCACTGGTGTGATCTGAAACTCGAACTCACAAGAAGCACTTAAGCAGCTTCCTGCTCACTTGGGAGTACGTGTGACATCCTTTCAAGTCAGAAACTAAGTAAGGCTCTTATAATGAGTGGAGAAGCTACATATCAGGTGTTTTTTTTAGTGTTGCTCTGGTTTGAAATTAGAGCAGAGGAAGGAAACACTCGATTGTTCTTTCTAGTGAAATGCTTATGTGTCATAAGTGGCATGTGGCTTTAAAACTGTTTCTCTCATCTGTCTCAGATGCAAAGAGTATGCCCTGGGTTTGGACTTCAACCATTTTATTAATTAGAGACAGTTTCATGGCCAGCTTTTGAACTTGTCTGATTTCAGTTGTTTCATTTAATACATAAGAATTTTCTAAAGGGAGTTTTAGGAAGGAAAAACACTTTCATAGAGTTAATGTAAAATATCTGCTGGACAACAACTGGTTCAGTAGTCTTGATAATGGATAGCTTTTTTTGTATGTAGTCTATCAGTTCTAATCCAACTGGCAGTTAGTACCTGAATGGTAGTCTTCATTGAACAGCTCTTTTGTAGCCCACAGGAATGAGAGAGTTGGTCTCATTTCTCTTCCTAGAGGATGATGGTGTCTGCACTATAAAATCATCATTCTTATTCTGATTGTAGATTGAAAAAAAAAAAAAAGAGAGAATTCAAAAAAGCTAAGAGAAGGACTAACATGTCCAAAAAGAGAAATTTAAAGAACTTCCTTTCACATATCCAAAATCAGATCAGATCTGAGCTCGAGCAAGACTGAAAAATAAAGGCAGTTACAGCTGACAAGGAAGTCAGACTCTTGTTTTCTGTTTGTGTGTGTTAAACCCTATCAAATGCACAATGAATCAAGCTTTCCAATGCACAGTAAATCAAGCTTTAATCACCTGATTCAGCTGGTAACTACACTGAATTGATGGTTTATTTCTGCATCCTGAAGGAACCTTTCATCCTTCAGTGTGTGACCTTCCACATTGAAGTGATACTCAGCTGTCCCAATCTTAGAGGACAATACACTATCTGCTGTCTATACCACATTTCCAGGCTTCATGATATTATCACAGGAAGTGAGTCTGCCCAGTAATTAGTTTGTTGTCATGGTTACTCTTCATCCTGTTAGTGATAAAAATGATAGCCATCAAAAATGTCTTGACAAATGTGGACTTTCTCTTCTGTAGAACTTGAGTGGATCTAGGGAATACTCTATGTGTTATAGCCAGTCATCAAAGGGCAACACATGCACAGAGCTAGCAAAGCAAGCCAGGATATGGGAAAATATAAACTTTTCAGATATTATAAATGTCTAAAATATAAATTAATTCAATAGGTTTCAGAGATGAGTGTTCCTGGGTTTGAAGACTTAACAGCAAAAGCTCATTTGCAAGTAATTCACAAGTAGCTAGAAGCTTATAGTGTTCTTTTACATCAATATGTTTTACTTAGAGAGCAATGTTTCAAGGAAAACATTCTAGAAAAAAGTTGGGGATGGAACAAAAAATACCAAAGCAAGGTGAAACAAGGTAAAACTGGCTTTACATGGAACAACAGGCAACTGAAATGGACTACACTTCCTGTCAAATTGAGACATTCTAGCTGTCTTTCGCCCTCTCTGTGTGGGTTTTTGTTTGGTTGGTTTGTTGGTAGTGGTAGATTGACTAACTCACTTTCTGTAGAGTGTTTATTTCATTATCCAAGATAGACTGATATATGAGATATACAGATGATCTGAACTGGCTTTTCAAGATTGCTTACATGTGTTTACAAATATTTCTGTTGACTTAATTTGTGACAGCTAAGACTGACTTCCAGCTGTTTATCTGGCTGTGTTTGCATATATTGGAGTTAAGGAGTCATTGTGAAAATCTGAAGAGAATAAAACAAAATGATGAAGCCATGTAAAACCAGTAGAGAAGCCTTGCAAATTTACGTTGTTTGATGTAAAATTGTAGATATTAAGGCTACATCTGTTCAGAAGCCAAATGTATACAGGGGAGAAAATCTAAAATCATTAGCATCAACCTTGTACCTAAAGATGGGCAGTGTAGACTTATGATACTAGGAGTCAGCTTCCACCACAGATAACCATAAAGAAATAGTTTCACCATAATCTAGTTACATGAGTGTGCACAATGTGTTAATGTCACCCTCTGGAGGCCACCTCTTAAGTAAATAAATGACATTTGTAGGCTTGTGAGTTTTGTGTGCTGACATGCAGTCAGTAGCACCAAAGGAACCTATGGATTCATTATACCTCTTTTGCCTGAACCTTAGAGCAGATTGGGATTAAAAAACAACTCAGACTGACTGCGTCTTTTATGAAGTAATTTTACAAGTGTCTTACCTCAGAGGAATGCAATGGCCATAGAAACTGTGGAAACTTATATTTTTCTTTATGTATACTATCTATACTATGTTATTTGTATTATCATAGCACTGAAACCCCAAATGGGGAACTATTTTTCCAGTCATTGTACAGATGCAGAATCCCAGCTTAGTCAGGTTTGTTAACATTGTTTTTCCCTGTCACTGCTGACAGAGAACATTAATGAAGAAAAAAGACTTAAATGTCACATATATCTGAGTTCTAGGAAAGCATCTGGGGAGACCTAATAGCAGTCTTCCAGTACCTGAAGGGGGCTTGCAAGAAGGATCAAGAGACTGTTTACAAAGGCCCATAGTGATAGGACAAAAGGCAATGGCTTCAAACTACAGAAGAGTAGATTTAGATTGGATGTTAGCAGCAAGATCTTTACTATGAAGATGGTGGAACACTGGAACAGGGTGCTCAGGAAGGTGATCGGGGCACCATCCCTGGAGATATTCAAAGGGAGGCTTGACAGGGCTCTGGGTAACCAGATCTAGTTGAGGATGCCTCTGATGACTGCAGGGAGAAGTTACATTAGAAGACCTTTGGAGGTCCCTTCCAATCCAGACCATTCTGTGATTCTATGAAACTTGTGAGTATCTTGATCTGAGGCTTAGATTCAGATTCCTCTTATATTTAGCTTCAGATCAATTGCAAAGGTCCTTTAATTTAATCAGAATGGTCAGAGTATAAGCAAAGTGAAACTTATTCAAACCCCATGACACTTGTGACAATGATTTGAAAATGAAACGTTCATTTTCATTTGGTTTGGAAAAGGAGATTCAGTAATTGGCTGGCTGTAAAAGACTGAAGTGCACTCCCTAGGACACTCCTTAAACTGGGCAAGGGCTACTGAGGTCAGCAGCATGCCAAGTGTCAAGACTTGTAGCTTGTTCCAGAAGACTGTGTAACATACAATATTGCTGTCATCTGACAACTAGATGTGACTTGTATCTAAGGTCACAGCTGATGCCAAAAGCCCAAACATTCAAGCAGATCTTTCACTCTGCAAACCATGGAACAATCTGACATGTGCATGGCATTTTTTAGGTCTTTTGATAAGATTTTCAGTGCCATGCTCTTGTTTATTTAATGTAAATCATTAACTCTTGGAAACCTGGGATAGTGTGTTCTCTGTGAAAAAAAGAGGATTTTTTTTGAGGATGGGAAGCATTGGGCAAAGTAAAGAGAAACATCTGCTGGAGAGTACTGGGGTATAGCAATGGTAAGTAATCAGGCACGATGTCAAGCGCTTCAGCAGCTGGAACAAGCTAGTCTGCAACCTCTCTCAATATGATAGTAAAGAGCAAATCAGTCCCATCTTAATAATTTATGAGGTGATTTTGAAAACTTTCTTCTAAGCCTAGCTTCCAGTGATTCTGGAACTAGACCTTGCCATGAATGGCTGAGACTGTGCAGTCTGCTTGCCAGCAGTCACTGGCTCTGTCTTTCCAAAGCTACAAACACTACAACTGTTTTCTGAGGCCCTCAGCAAGCAGAATTATCCAGTGCTACCAGAGGTTTGCAATGGATTGTATGAACTCTTTTCCTTCATGCTAATCTCACTCCTGGTATGTTTTTTTCTGCCTTGAAACTGATAATCAAGTAAAAGGAACAAACCTGTGTAAGTGTTTGCTGCTTTACATTTCATCCCTGAGGGATGAATACATTTTTGCACATTCAGAACAAAAAAAATATTTGGAACATAAGAGAGTACAAAATTGGGAAGTACTGGATACCTGAAGGTGTTTGTGTTAAAGGTACTTATGAAATACTCAGGTCTAGACAGGACTGCCTAGTTCCTGAGCTGTTCTTTGACTTAACACAAAGAAATATTGTCCATTTCTTTTTCACCAAAACCCACTGCAACAGCTTGGTAGCAAAATGTCATATTTTATGTGCCCTGTAAATGTGTCATATGACAGCAATGCATGACATAGATCACTTTGCTGTGTTTGGATGGCCATGTTGCTGCTGTTTTACCATGTTTTGGGTCATAGCTCATAAAGAGATCACAATGAAGATGCTTTTCCTCAGTGGGAAGCATGACAAAGAGCATTCTGCACATCTCTGCAGGCCTTTGACTAATCTCACTGGTCTGCTTTCCAGACCAGTGCAGAGAATAGATTAATGAAGCTTTTCCTGCTCTTCTGAAAGCCTCAGAGAGATATTTTCATAGCAGAAGAAAGTACAAAATGCTGTGTAGCACCTTGCAGACATCTTCCCTTTCTGAATCATCCCTCATGGTCTGGGGAGGCATGAAAGGGTTGTACCATTTGCTGACCACAGATCAATATATGTGACAGCTTAGGAAACGAAATAGCGTTCTAGCAAGCGTTCATAAGAATTCTGTTGTTTAGAAGCAGGACTACAATAGTGGGTAATTGTCCACTGCTTTGCTGACTGGTAGCTGCAGTGCTTGCTCTCTTCTTTCTTACAAGGCTTTTCTTTTCTTGTTTTGTGGGGTAGTTCTTGTTATGTAAGGTCATGAGTAGAAATACCCAATTCTATACACTTTTACTCATGTAATGACAACCTTGACTTGTCCTTGCTGTTTATTTACAGTGTGGCCTGTGGCTTAAAATGGAATAGATCTTTCTGAAACAAACACTTCTTCTGCGTCTCTTTCTCAGATTTAGCCCACTATTTTTAGTGGCTATAATGACATACTAAAACTATTGTGGATTAACAAAACCACACATTGAATGCCTTCTATGTACAGAGAGTGATCAAGTGCAAAGAAAGGATGAACTGTGGAAGAGACCACCTGAATTACAACAGGTGTCTAAAACCAGGTCCTTCATCTAGCAAAACTGAGGTTGGGGCAGATGACTGTTGTTTTCTGTGAATGCTTCAGGTGAAAAATACTAGGAAAGGAGAAAGAAAAATTGGCTTAAAACCAATGAATATAGTTTGAATATAAAATATAGACATAAAATTGAATAAAGTGTGTAACTATTGGCTAGATGGTTGGACTCAATGATCTCCTTGGGTCCCTTCCAACCCCTAACATCCTGAGATCCTGAGATCCTCTGACTTCAGTGTTTTTAAGATGGAATTTAGTGAGAATACGAACAGAGTTACCTGGTGATTTTTTCTAGTACAGGGAATTGGACTAAATGGTAGGGACAGCCCTTGTGGACCATCCATTATCATGCAAATATTTCTTCTTTCTTATGGCTTTAGTAGCGTCCTGTGGCTCTGATCTGTCTGTACTCTCTACTAGTGAGCTAGAGGACTTCCTAAATTCTCCAAACATCTTCCCTCTTTCAGACTTCATGACCACAAAATCATTCCAAATTGTTCTCTGGCACTCGCCTTGCTTCCAGTAGACATGTGATAGCCACATAAATGATCATGTCTTGATTCCTAAAGACAGGGCTGAGTGTGCACAGGATTTGTCCCTGGTTGTTCATTATATGAACAGAGGTGGCATGCAGTGCAGTTGTGTGCTCAGCAGCTTCTGCTGTATTGCAGCATGCTCCTGCTTGGTGTGAGCAGAGATTTGTGACTGGCTGCCAAGAGATTCACACTTGCAGCAGTGTTACCTGACCTCAAACAGACTGTACTTGCTCCAGTTCTCACTAGTCTTTTTCATTTTGATATTCCATTTCACAACAATGTGCTTCTTCCAACACTGCCGAAGGCATGTCATCAGTAGCTCAAAATGTAATTTTCTTGTCATGTACTGTTGCTCGATTATTTATGTTGCTAATTAGAAATATGGACAATTTAACATAATCTGCTGGAAATCAAGGTAGTGACAGTATTCTATATGGCTTTCCAACAGAAAAAAACACCCAGGTATGAGGAATATGAAAATCTCCGAGCAGTCAGCATATGACATATCTGATAGAGCTTTATTTCTTCTGCCAGACAGGTCCTCTTGTTTGTTTGCTTAGTTTCACATTCCTAGGGAAAAAAAGGTTTATTTTTAAGTGTCTAGATAAAGGATTGAGAGAAACAGATCCAGCCTTTGCATGTAGCACAGAAAATCACGTAGCTCAACTTCTTTGCCACCATTATTCTGCTAATCAGATTTATGCTGATGCACGTCCACTGATTTAAACCAGAAATTAATTCAGCCCAAAACCTTTTTTTTTTTTTTTACAAAAAAATACTCAAGTTGGGTGGAACTGCAACAATAATTGGAATCAGAGGCTGAAACAAAAAAAATGTAAAAGCCAAATTCTCCTTAGAAGACCTGACCTTAGACATGTCTTATCCACATTTAAAAAAGAAAAGAAAAAAGGCATGGTCTATTGTCTCTTAGGACTGGAATATATGATGGTCATATTAAAACTGCAAAGTAATTCCCAGTGAGTAAACATTACCAACAAAGTACTGAATTTGTATGATTAAAAATAATTTGATAACTGAAATCTATTGCAATTCAGGTGATATGGAAGACCTTATAGGATCTGTAGCAGCTCTAAAGTAAATTTGGTGTGTTTAAGTCTATGCATTCTTTAAAAAAAAAAAAAAAAAGCTTTATTGGCATGCCAGATTTCATCTAATTTATGGGCTCAAAGAGCTGATCTCTTTGTGCCCTTCCATATTCCTGCACAGACATTAAGCATTTTTAGATTTTCCCTTGGTCACACCAGTAAGATTATCTTTTCCCCATTTGCTGAACTTGTCTGTTTAAGCGTGGAGAACGTTTAATGCAAGAGCTTTAACTGCCGTCGTGGTGGTCATTCAGGCGAACTGCATGTGGTGTGTAATCAGCTGGAACAGATGTGATGACAGGTGCAATATCCCCCTGCTGCACGCTGCCTGTAATTCAGCACAAAAGCTGATATTCCAAAACTGACTGGCAGGTGTACCCCTACCACTGTTTCTGTGCAGTATACTATTCCTCTAGATTCCAAACATGGTACAAAAGAAATGTCTCTAAGAACAGAATATGCCATTTGGTGTAGTATCCACATTTTGAAAAGTTGTTGACACCGAAATTATTCTTTGAGGGGAAAAAAAAATAAGAGGAAGAAAAAAGACTAAGGAATGAATGGTTTGGGGCTGGGGGGAAAGAGCGAGAGGTAGAATAATTAAGATGTGAAGTAAAGCATTAGAAGAACTAAGTAAAAGATGAAATCAGGCATCCAGGTATAAGATATACATATATTTTTAGCAGTGACTATCAAAATGATTGGAACAAACTGCAAACACAGAGGGAGATTGTCTGTGTCTGAAGAACACTTCTAAAAGACTTGTGTAGCCAAGTGATGTTTCTGGTCTGCAATGGTTATTGGAGTAATATCAAATGGCCCATGAAATATAAGGAGTCAGAGCAGAACTGGGACAGCCCTTTCTGTCTTTAAGTCATATGAATGCAAACTAATAAATCTTCCAGTTAGAATTTATGGCAAAACAATTTAAAAGTACAAACAATGCATAGTGCAAAAAGTTTCATTAAGGAGTGGACCAATTGTATCTGAGGAAATTACAGCTAAAAGAACTACAGGGAGAAAAATCCTAACAAGGTGAAAGAGAAAGCCCTCTTTAGTGAGCATCTGACTTGAAATTGCTAAATCATCCATGCTTTGATAAAGACCTAATAGTAAATCTCACAAGCCACCTCCAAATTCCTATAGGCATAGTATTAGCATTACTGGTATGGATTGAATCTAACATAAATCCTGCTGAGGACAGAGGGAGTCAACTCTAACAACAAAGAGGAAGAGGAACAGGGAAAATCCCAAGCACCTTCCCATAAGCCACCTGAAGAACTTGTCCCACAAGCCTCAACTGTTTGTTTCTATCAATACCACCCTTTGTACACAAAAAAACAACCCATGCCTGGACCTGCTGGTAGCATGGAGACCAAAACAGCCGGGGGAGCTGAGAGACGTGTGTCAAGACTTGTTCTTGCACCGTGAGCAGTATAGCCAAGTGTAGGGATTAAATATTGTGAACCAGCCCCTTCTCCAATTGGATTGCCCTGGATCATCATGTTTTGATTGGATTCAAAAACCTTAGGATATTGCAATGATAGCAAAAATGAGTTTTTGCTCTTTACCTTCTGTAAGTGTTTTATTAGGCTTCATTCACAAAAACTAGATTTTTAAAAGGAAATGAGAGTTTCTGTTATATGCTAACAAGAGGACAATCTGTCACTCACTTGCTGCATAGTTTACAAAGGAATCATAGAACCATGGAGTCACAGAATTGTTTTGGTTGGAAAAGACATAGCTGGTGCAATTGGCTGAAGATAGGCAAAATACACATCATCTTGGCAGAAGCTAATGTGCTCCTGCTGTGTATATCACATGTTGAACAGATCTTGGGCAGAATTGCTTCCATATCCGAGTCTGAAAGTAGCTTATGTTCAAGAACTGGCTGGTCTTTTCTGAGGCACCACGTTTAGAAAAACACTGAAATATTGCCAAACTGAGAACAAAATCCCAAGTTATCTGCCCAAGAAACGTGTGAATACTACTGGCAAGTATTCATTTGACTAACTTGTTTCCACCAGCTTTGAGTCATGCGTGTATGACGTCTTCATTCTTCATCTGGTTGCATTCCTTATTGAATTAAATATGGAGGATTTTGTCAGTCAGCACAGAATGTGTTCCTTTTTATTTAATTTTTATTCTTGTAAGCATTGTTCATTTATGCTGATAGAAACAGCAGTGTTGATGTTTTGGATGTTACTTTGTATGTTCCATGCCTGGAATAGAAATGGTAGCTCGGGATTTGAGCAATGCAATTTATGATCCAAAAAGTTCTAGCACCAGGAATGACAGCACTGCTGTAAAGATTCATGATTTACTTTCTTGTTTTGTGAGCAGCAGGATTTGGTTGGGCCTAGTCAGAACTTGTCATCTTAGAAGCTTGGAGTTTATCAGACCTACCTGAGGGTAAGCTCTCAGTTTACAGAGAAGGGCAGGCAGACCAAGAGCTTTTTCATCTATTAGGGAACTTTCTTTCAAAAAGAGAAAGGGAACACAGAATCTAGGGCCATTTCACTTCTCCCCTTCCCTGCTTCTCAGATTTTCTAGGATCACTTTTTATATTCATCCTCATTGCAACACTTGCTGTGGAGAGGAGTGATGGAAACAAGACAAACAAGCTGTGGGAAGAGAAACATGTGATGGGATACAAGAGAAATGATATGCTGGGAAAATGTGGACCTAGGATTGATTTGGAGATTCAGAAATGGAGAGAAGTGCCACTGAGCACCTGCAGAGTAATATTGTCTCCCACTGTATTCCTTGGGGGGCCGGCAATATAAAATGTGATGCAAAATGTGGAAGGGTGAGGAGGTGGATTTTAAAAATCAAAAGACCAGACCTGCATGTGAACAAAACTGATTTCCTGATTTTGCATCATTCTTGTAATTGTCTGCAATCTGAGTATTGTTTTTACCTTTTGAACAATTGTTGTAGTCATTTCTGTCACTCTTGAAAAATTCACCTGTAAGGATGGAAAGAAAATAAGTAGACATGCTGATGCCATCACAAGCAACAGAGGTTCAGAGCATTATTCTGTTCTCAGTTACCTAGATTTCAGTATGATCCACTCTGCACTTGTTATAACTTGAAGCTGCGTTGAAGGCAATGTAGAAGCATAAAAGGTAGCACAGGTTTCTGAACTCATCAGATATGTGCTTAAGTATATATGGTATATATCAACATGCATATGCACATGTGTGTATCTACAAATACCTATACATACACAGTTCCCATCTCTCTAAAGCCCTGATCTCTGCTATGGCTCCCTTATTATGGAACTAGGTGATCTTTGAGGACCCTTCCAACTTAAACCATTCTATGATTCTCTTACACCTGTGGCCTCATACAGGGTAGATTTATATAATTTAGTATGTTATTTACATACACTCAAGTTGTAGTTAATTTGTCTTTAGTTACTGAAAACAACTTTTCCTTAAAATTGTATAATTTCTTTCCCGTCTTCTATACTAGAATATCTATTGCTTCACCTGGCTATAAAGCCTTTTAGAAGAAACCCTGGTTTGTGGGAAATCACATTCAAGCCACAGTAACACAGCAATCAGCAATTAAAAATAAGCTGATGCAAACAACCAGAACAGCAAATGTAATCAAAAGACAGACCAGACACACTGCATTCTATGAATTTTTTCTTACTCTGTTGTGACCTGTTGGATTTGCCTTAGCCTTTCCTTGAGGCTTTCTATGGCTCTCATTAATTAGAATCTATGCCTATAAATTGCTGCTGCAAAACCCCCTCCTGAGTTTTGGCTTTTCAGTCTTGTTTTCTCTTCTTGCACCTCCTCACCAGATGCTTTAAATGTTTACCTAGTACTGGTTCAAAATAAGAGAAGTTGATGCTTGCGATAATGCTACAAGCCATCTTAGTTAAATTTAATTGTAATCACTGTTTGATTAATTTTAATGGTTAGTTTGATCCCTTTCTCACTGGGGGAAGGCCAGAATGGAGGTGTCCTTAATGCTGAGCTAATATGGTATCCATTAAGGACTAGTTAAATGCACTGGTATGGAAGTGGAAGGTTTTGCCTTCAAACTGAGACAAAGGGTAAACCATACTTAGCAGAACTAGAGAAACAATACCTGTGGTCCCCAATTGCTACTATGATGACTTCAACAACTCTGTTTAACTTGTGGCAGAGTAAGAACATTCGGACACATTGCTTCAGCTGGCGGCAGGTGTTTACACTGTAACAGAACAACAGCCACAAGCTGATTTCCATCCTCCTGCAGATGTTCCCCAACATACATAACTACATTAAATGTTGTTATATATATTCCCAGGTTTCAGCTTCTCTGTCTTCCAAAGTTCAAAATGTTCAGCTTCAGACTCCTGCTGTCTTAGTGTGTGATTTCAGGCAGATCCTTAGACAATTAGGTAGGGATATTTCAATTTTGTGTGTAAGATTTGGTCTCAGTGAATCTTACTGCAGTCAGGATTTGGCCTCCTAATGTGAACATATTTCTGTTGTGACTTCATGTATGTTCCACTCTTTGTGAAGCACAGAACCTCTTAAAGGCTTCATCCTATAGCATCCACTGTGCATGTGTGCCATGGAAAATAGCCTAGGAGGTGGAAATATCCATATCTATTTCAGCAGCAGCAATGTGAAATACATGGAAAATTGTCATATTATGCCATATGATGTCCCAATGACACAGCAGCCTCACCCAAAAAAAAAGGCAACATGAGGCACAATGCAAAAGAATCCAGTAATTCCCCATGAAGAGGCAGCTAACTGCTAGTGATACCAGATATAAAGTCTTGGCAGTGAATATACAACACAAAAGAAAGTGCTAGTGGTATGATTCCTGTGTTTGCAGCTGTGCTCTTTAATCAATGATCAATGTGATTCCAGATAAATTATACATCCAACTGCAACGCACAATGAATCAGTATGAAGAAATGTGCACAAGTGCTGGAGTTTACAATGGAGCACTTCTGAGGTAGATAGACAAATACTATGTGTTGATAAGAACCTGTGATAATAAAAAGATGTTATCATCTGAAGTTTATGGTTGTTGACATACACATCTACTGCCTTTGAAAGTGCAAACTGTAAGTTTGGTTGTAATGTGACATTAGAAAATTCTCAGCATGAAATCAGAGAGGATAGTTGTTGGGAGTCAATGGGAATTCTTGCCAGCATTTGAGAAGAGTAAAGGAGTTTTTAAGGGAGGAAAACAGCTAGAGGGAAAGTCTGAACTTGGAAACGGATCTCCATGTTCAATAAGGTAAATATGAGGCTGAGTCAACAGCCAATAGATTAATGATGAAGTAGAGCAGACACAAACGAATCCCTTTCTCACAGTATAAGAGCACTGGGAGTGGCAGGAGGAACCAGAACAGAAAGGCTGAAATATATTTCGTATGTGGGGCAGTCAGCTAAAGAGTAGCGGTCAGAGAGGCCACATATGTGTGACCAGAGAGAATGTGAAAGGTCTTCTACCATCAGCAAAGCTTTTATAAAAATCATATGAGCAACAAGCAGAAGAGGGACAGCTGGACACAACAGGGTGGAGGGAGTGGTAGGAGTAAAAACACATCCTGAGTCAACACTAGCAACAGACAGAGAGAAGAGGCTGGTTTGAAGAGCATCATACTTCTAGGATACAAATGTGTGTAACCTTGGGAATGATCTTCTGACAGACTATCTACTTCTAATCTGTGCTTTTTTTGACCAGCCAGCAGTTAAGCCAAAATCTAAACAATGACATTTCTTAAATGGAAAGATGCAGCAACTCGCATGTAGTTGGAGGGAAGAGATTGAAGGGGGAGGGAAGAGATTGAATGGATAGAATTGGCACAGGACAATGTCAGGATTTCTCTCCACGTAAAGAACCGGCTAGGTCTGCAAGCAGGCAATCACATTTTACTTAGTATACCACATAGAACATGGTGACTTTGGAATTTCACTGGAGAGCAAGGAATTCAGGTGAAAGCAAATCTTAGATCTCAGTTTTATTGTTAGTCTTTTTTTTTGCTGTTACATTTAGTGCTTTCTAAGAATGTTTTTAACAGCCCTTGACAGGAGATTCATGAGTTACATTTTGTTGTAAAACCTCCAGCAAAAATCTGAGCAGTTTTTTTCCCCACCCCCATGTTTGCTGTGATTCTTATCACCATTTCCTTTGCTGTTTAACCCTTTTAAACTCATTTTGTCTGGCAGGAGGTTTTCAGTTTCAACTGTTTTTGTACTTGCTTGACCCTGTTGCCTATTACCTCATTGCCAGGCTCTGGTTTACATTACATACGGTTTCTGTCATGTTACTGCTAAACCCCAAACTCAGCAACTGCACAGAAGAATTTACTCTGTAATGAATTTCTCACTCATTACAGTAATGGCCCCAAAATACTTGGAAAACATTTTTTAAATGAATAGCAGAAAGGGCTTAGCAGGATAGCAGCAGCCTGATTTCTCCATCAGTTAGAGCCTAGTTCTGTAATAGATACAATGCTTTGTCACTTTCATTTATGAGATAGGTGGGATATTTGCCACCAAAAGCTAAAAGCCTACGCTGATGAGACATACTATCTGGACCTGGATAAAGACAAAAGTAGAGGGTTTTTTTACCTTGAAAATATTTAGCAGTAGTTTTCCTGTAAAACAATTAGAGAAAGGGGACTTCCCAGGATTGATAAGTCTGGATAGAACTCCAGGATTATCTGCACAGTTGCCTTCACATGATTGTACACAAGGTGCACAATTATCTTCCATATCTTTATCTGCAGTAAAAGGGAAGCAAAAGTTATAATCTTGAAATATTTCAGCAAAATACACAGTGCAGAATTACAATAGCAGAGAAGTCAGTGTTACAGAATTACAGGACATTTGATTGGAAGAGACCTCAAAGTTCATCCAGTTCAACCCTTAACCCAGCAAAAGGGTCAACACTAAACCACATCCCTAAGTGCCAGGTCCACATGCTACTTGACACCCCCGGGGATCCAGATCCTTTGGCAGTATATTCCTTTAATGCACTGAAACCTTTTGGTTTTCCTTAGCAGTTGACTGACTTACATGTATAAAATGTTATCTATATATTTAAAGGTGGCAGCAGCACTTCATGAAGTAGAGACAGTAGAAGTGAAGGTCAGAGATCATAGACATAAAGTCTGTTACACCTCCACAAGATAGGTCATCAGGCTCTGTGTTTCATTTTGCAAATGGATCCTTAAATATTGTTTATATCTATTAGAAAAAGATAGTGATCTCAGTCCTGTCATAGCTTGTAGAGAAAAATAATCTCTCTGTTATTCAAGTATAGCTTTGCTGTGGCCAGGTTTTCTACCAGCAAATTGATATAGCTCTACTGGCTTTACTGAAGCAATGTTTTCTTACTCCGTATGAGAATTCACTTGGATGCTTTCTCGCCTTTTGATGTAGAGTATTTCGAGTATGAAAGGCACTCTGCTGTTGTGTTACAGAGGTGTAATGATGAATACTTACTAGAATAAATCTTGTTGGATTAGGCTCTAGCTTAAAACGTGTATTTATCTTCGTGACGTGCTGACTGAAGGGTTTCATGGAACCTTTCAGTTGACAGAGAGTGAGTTAAGAGGGGAGTGTTTGCTTTTGTGTGTTTATCTTCTCCTGTACTGTACAATCCGTTCATTGCACCTCTCACCCGGGATATAAAAAATACAAATGCAAGTACCTACTACTTAACTTGATAACAAGCAGAGTGCTTTACCAGACATTACTTTGAGTGGAACTTGCACATTTTGCTTCTCCAAGAAGGCTGAACTGCTGGGCCTTTCCAGCTCCTGATGTCATGATAATGATACAGTAGTATAGGATGCTCTTGTTTGTGCTCCTCATTTTTTATTCACCTTACAAAGCCTCCTTTCCCCACATTTTGGCTGTGTATGCATCATTTAAAATTTAAGAGCTAAGATTTTATCTCTAAGCAAACATTTTGGTCCAAGTATTTAGGAAAGAACTCTAAACAACAAAAACTAAACAAACAGACAATTAAAAAAGGCAAAACAACAAACTCGAGTTTAGGAAGCATTTCTTTTCCAGACTCCTTAACAACTGCAGGACAGATTGTTCCACCTTTGCTTTCACTGTCTCCCTATGTTCAGACAATTCCTTTCATATGCCACTGTACTTGTAACTATTGCTCTTACTTCAGCTCAGTGGAGAGATAAAGCTTACGGTTTTCTGGTTGTCCCATGGCTTTTTTGTCACATGATGTTCCCTGTGGTCAGGAGAGTTACTAAGTAGATGCTAAAAGTTACTGTGCATGTGTTTTCAGAGCCCTCTCCTGCTCATGTGCTTTTAGTGAATGTATCAATCTCCAGCTGAGGACTGGAAGCACCTGAAAAATTATATGGCTAGGAAGAGACTGCCACAGCCAGAGAAATTCCTACCCACGGCTTCTTCTAAAGATGAATTATCCATATAGGCCATACAGAGGCTATGTGACAGAGGCTATGTGATGGACTCTGTTTTATGTCATAAATTCTTTTGAGAGAGAAAGGGCTTTTTAAGTCTTTGTAGAGCACCTAAAAAGGTGGACCATGATCCAAGATTAGCTTGTAACCTTCACTTAAGGTGGTATCCTGTTAAATGTATATTATTATATGTTCTCCTGCTACACCGGTCTGCTTGTTTTCTCCTGTTTTGTTATCCCCTTAATCTAAACCAGAAAGCAGTCTGACTGAAAGTTTGGTGTGCAGGAGACTAAAGAATCTTCCTCTGTTAAACTGTAAGAGAAGTGGAAATAACTATATTTGAAGTGAAATGTGAACCAGGTCACAACAGGCTGCTGCCAGTGAAAAACAGTGTGGCTTGAAATTAAAATTATTTTATCTGAACTAGTAAAGTTTCCTTTAATGTTTTTACAGTTGGCAGTAAAGATTTTATGCAAGGAATGAACTAAACAGTTAATGATTATGTAGAAAGCAGTAGACATCAGATTCCTGACAGCTTAATTGCAGTGCTGACAGCACTGGCTGTTTCATTGCTCTGATGGTATTTTCATCTATAAAGCTTGTTCTGAATTACAGCAATGGCTGGGACTCAGACACACCTTTTTAATGCACCTGCTGGCAGGGAGGATGTGTGTAGGTGGCTCTCCCAAGCAAAGTAGACAGGCAATAGGTGTAACAGGTTAAAGTACCTGCCAGATGCTCTCAACATTCCCTTTTGTGGAAAAGGATCAAGCCCACATTTGAAGGTGTTTAAGAAAAAATAATAAGCAACAGTTGATTTAATTTTATCCAGTGCTTATTTTGCAGTGAATCAAATATGTTTTGATTTTTGCTTCCATCTTGAATAAAAGAATAAGAGATCCAAGAAATCTCTTAATCAAAAAGCAATCTGTGAAGTATTTGTTGTTTTGTTGGTTTTTTTGTTTGTTTTGGTTTTTTTTTTTGTGTGGAGAAATTGATATCTACTACAGAGACTTTGTGCATTTTAAATTACAGTAGACTTCTTATTTCTATGCAGACACTGGCTGCTGCATTTAATAGTGCTGCTGAATGGATGTTCAAATAGTCTAAATATTAGCTTGGGTCTCTGTGGTGTCAAAACCTGGAATGCCATGAAAAAATTATAACAGGACTTAAGTATGTCCAATGAGCTAATAACACAACAGCCTTTTCTTGTAGCTATAATGTAAACTTGGAGTTAGTTCCATTATTACAGTGTCTGCATGAAATAGCATGACTGGGTCTGATATGATCTGACATGGTCTCCTTGTGCAGTTCAAAAGGATGTTCTCTCTATGCTGCCTGACAGATGTTAAAATTTATCTTTTCCTTTTCTGTGGTCTTTGATGGTTCTTTGTCCGTGCTCACAGTGAAACTTTGGGGAATAAAAGCACTGAGAAGGAAATCAGCTAAGTGTGATGTTGGGACATTTTTACTAACCTGCCTGTAAAAACCATGCACACACTTGTTCTGAAGAATGCAGAAAAGGGTTTTGGTAAGTATAGCTGCCAAAAGGAAATGCTTTCATGGCCTTCCTAACTTCTCAAATACTTCAGAATGACAGATAGAAAGAAATTACAGCCCCTAGTTTGGTTTCATTGACTGACTTTAATTTGCTAAGTAAGAGCTGGTTGTTATTCATACTGCCTTTACAGGACTGGGAGTCTTCTGGATGTGCTGGGGAGTACTTTTGCTTGCCTAGGAAATCATAGTGAGTCTATCTTGTGCTTGAGGTTTCCTATCTTATATCGCAAGCTAATAGGGGTAGAATACATTGAAACAGAGATGCCTCTATCACACAAGCTATCAACAATCTCAGACTCAACCTGTCATTTTTGAATGTATAAAGTAAAAGCATCTTCATAAGTAAAAGATCCCTGGAGGTGTTCAAGAAAAGAACAGATGAGGCACTTAGTGCCATGGTCTAGTTGATTGGATAGGGCTGGGTGATAGGTGGGACTGTATGATCTTGGAGGTCTCTTCTAACCTGGTTGATTCTATGATGAAAGTTTAGACATGACTAGAAAATGCTGTGTCAGCAAAGCTGAAATTTCCCACAGATAATTCTAACAAATGAAAGTGTCCTTCTGTTACTCTCAGCTGGAGTTAGGCCTGATCAGATTATAACTGATCTAGCTTTACAATGCAGACCACATGTGTACCTAGAGGCAATAGGTCACGCTGCTCACATGTTAATCCCGCAAAACACATGTCTTATTTCATCATTGTGTTCATATTTTGAATTATATTGATTGTTCATCCAAAGGACAGAGAAGACACTAAAATGGCAGCCCTAGAGCTATTCATTATATGTATAAACCTGAACTAGACAAAGAAGAGGATATGGAGTGGGATCTTGTAGCAGCTTAAAACTATTTGAAAATGAACTGTGAAGATGACAGAGGTAAACTCTTCTGTAGTTATATATATATATAACATATATATATTATATATATAACATATATATAACAATATGAGAAGGAGAAATGATTACAAATTGTAGCTTAGCAGCTTCCTGGTATAGGAAAACATTTTCAGAGGTGGATTACCTAGATAGGTTGTATCTCCAGTCTTGGAGGTTTTCAAGACTCAGACAAAACCATAGCCAACCTGATCTGGCACTGCTAGTAGTCCTGCTTTGTGCAGGAGATTGGGTGATAGAACTTCCAGAGGTCCCTTCCAATTTCTATGGTTTTATTTACTTAGAAATATTAAGTAGCTCAACTCTCTATCTGCCTTACTGAAGATTTTTTTTTCCATGGGCAGTATATCATTATTGTATGTAGAAAGAAGCAAGTAACCAAACATTCAAGCTCTTTGTGAGAAAATTCCCTTATAAAAGCAAAGTTTTGTGTTAGACCTTTCTTTCTAGGGCTCACAGAATGACAACAGTAAACCTCAGGGTACAACTGAGGGCTGTGTGAAGATAACCGAAATGACTGTTTAATCACCAACAGAAAATTCAGTGATCCAGTATGCCAGAAAGCACAGTACTCAGCAATCTGTTAAAGATTACTGACTTCCCTGCTATACCAGGCTCAAAATCTAAGTCAGCACCAAATTCTGAGTTTTACAATCTTTTTTCTATTGAAACCTAGATTTTTCTACTGTAGTACATGATCACATCACTTGTAGCTCTCAGCCCCACTAAACATGAAGGGATTAACACAGATCTTTATTGCCATGTGGCATTTTTGTGCCTTACATAATTTTTCCTGAACACAACTGGGTGATGGTTCAACACACATGCTTTAGTAACTCACATGGCACATGGCCCAGACTGGGAAATGTCCAGTGCCTATTCAGCTACCGTGAGTTTTTGGCTAGCACTCTCTGAATGATTCATGACAACTAATGCAGTAGTTATTTCCATTCTGCTCTCAGATCCCTCATGTACTTGCTCAGGCAAGCAGGACAAGGCTAGGACAAGAGTACATACATACAGCAGTACAAAATCTGTAGCAGTTATCAAAGCAAACATGGACTGGGCTTATTCTAAGTGTGCAGTGAAATGAATTAGAAGTAAGAAGTGACTCAAGACCAAGAGAATTATTAAGATACAAGGCTCAGTTGGCCTTAGTCAGTAAGGACAGAACAAGATAGAAGAATTTAAAATAGAAAAGGAAATAGATATAGATTTTTCTATATTAAAGGAAAATATGGCAGTAAAAATTGCAGTCCCAATATAATCTGTAGGATGTCTCTGACACTGCATAAAGGATAATATATATGGTTAGTTAAAATACAGATCCTGCTTTCATTAAAATTGGGCTGGTAACTTCTGAAGAAGTGAGAGGTAGTCACATAGTCAATAAATTAAGTATGAAGGAAGAAGAAGAGACAGTTTGGAGTTTAGTAGTTCCAGATGAAGAATGTGCAAGAAAACTGTTCAGGTACTTAGAGTCCATGTAATGAAGCAGTAAATTCTCTTAAATTGAATTAAAGAGAATTAAAGCAGATCCAGTTGAAGGAGTGGAGAGAAAATGCTGTTTTGATTTTGTATGATAGTGTAAAGTTAAGTATCTTAACTGTGTAATTACTATCAGATGAATATGAGCAAAGATAAAGATCTTAATAAGGACAGACTGGAAACTGAGGATTAAATGCTATAAGAAAGTTGTGGTAGATCTCTATGTGTAATAGTGTAGAACAAGTGAAGGAAAACTGTTCTAGAAATTGTGTAAGGAACAACACATACAGACTTCAGGGAGCTTAACGGTGTGATCTAACACAGCAGTTGCCAAACGAGATCTGAACCGTCTCACAGTACTTAGCTGCATCCCCCTGTGCAGACACTGCTTCTCCTTAGTGCCAAGAGCCTGCATTCTGCCTTGCTGTAGATTCATGTTTGTGTCTGCCATGCTTGAGCTGTAGCTGGGAAAGTAGGAAAGAAAGTGGGAAAGAGAGATGGTAGAAATACAGCACAATTCACCTGGCTGCCCAGTAGGAAAACTGTAAAGCCCCCAGGTGTCCTCTTACAGGGCAGTTCTTTGTGTAACAGCAGTTAATTTTTCATCCTGTCTCCTTCAGGGCCCTTCGAGATGTACTCTCATCTTTCCTTCTCCCCACTTTCACTCTGCAAAATTTTCAGGTCAGACAGTGGAAAGGGCGCAGGTGTCATATTCTCCACCTCACCTGGATGCTTCTACTTGTAAGGTCCCCTTCTGGTAGTTTGTTTAAGCACTGGCCCTGGGGGCACTCAAGTGAGCCTTGTTTTCCATGCCCCATACATACAAACACTTGTAGGCAACTGGAGCTATGACTGAAGTGGTGAAAGAAAGATGCACCCTAAGAAGTTTGCAGTCTCAGTCGATTTATCTTCCACAAAGCTTCCTCCTATCCCTCTGCAATTGATAATTTTTTGAGAGACACTGTGCTTCTAGATTCACTCCTGTCTTTTATTAGATGATATGAGGGAGCCAAATAAATTCTTTATGTCACTTAAACTCTACCAGGATTTTGACAATATCACTGCAGTGGCTAATAGTGACAAGAGTGTCCAGATTTGTACCTAAACTTCAGGTTTTGCTACTTCCTACAAGGTATAGTAGCCATGGATCAGAGCTTCCCACAGTGACTTAAAAGGTCATAAACCAAAGCATTCTGTGTTCCAGAAGAACTTGACAATGAAGCTAGTTCAGTTCTACAAACAACAGTTCTCAGTAAAAAAAAAAAAAAACAACCCTGTAAAGTGTGATTCTCCTAGTTTATAGCAGGATTCCACTTCAGTCAGGGCAAGTGCCAAAGAAAATAAATAGTCACATGTAGTGTATAAAGTGAAAACAGTTGAAGGGTTTTACCATGACAGATTATTTGTCCAGGTGTTCTGGAGTGTTACACAGTGGTTTTCATAACTGCTGACAGATATGGCAAGGGGGAAGGTTCAGTTCTGTGTACCTGCCTTTTTATGAAAGAGAAAAAATCCCACAGACTGAGAGCTTGATTCAGGAAAGAACCAGTGTACTGAGCTGCTCAAGACAGCTCCACATGGTGTGCTTAATTTTAAGAATGCTTATAATTCACTTCAGTCAGATTTAAGGACATGGCAAACACTTATACTCTATCCTAAACCTCTGAATAACTTTGAATTAGAAATTATCTTTGTCCGTGCTCACACCCACTTGGATTTTCTTTTCATGAACTCTTAGGAAAACAAAATGTGTTTCTCTGACTATTTAGAGCAAATGAATGTCAAAACTTTTATTTATCACAGTGTGATTTTTATTCTGTAGTGAAACTGTACTTGGTTTATGTTTGAGTTTAGGGATAAGAAAGTTTTTAGTAGCTAATCTAGCTGACACAAGAAAAAGAAGCAATATGGTGAAATGAAGTAGCTAATGGTAGAGGTTGAGCATTACTCCCAACAGAGCTCTTTCCATATAATGTGCTATCCTTAGGTAGCCAAGTCAGGGCTTTACTTCATTTTGAATATTTGGGATTGTGATGACTCTTTTGGCATCGGCATCAGTCCAAATAAATCCATTTTGATGGTTCATTCTGTCAGCATGTCCTTTCAATTTGTTTCTCTTCTTTTTTGGATCAACACCTCTAGGAATATTCACATAGGCATTATATCAACTCTATTTTTTTATTGCTAAGTATCTTATGCTTCAGGTTACATTTTTATATGTAAATTGATGTGACTGTTTTGTGGTTCACCACTGTATACTGCAAATTAATGAGCATGTCTGATTTTATGGATTTGCCAAAGTCTTTCTTCTATCCTATATGCTTTACCTAAAAAGACTAAATTTAGATTTTACTTCCTGTAGGCACTTAAAGTGAAATTCTATTAGCAGACACAAAGCTAGCTTAAATATGCATATTTACTTGAAATTCATGGAGAAATAATTGTTAACATCAGCCAGAAATCTGGTCTTCAAATGCTTTTTTTTTTTTTTATGTGGCTAGAGCATAAAATTGTGGCAAGTCTTTCAATATGTGGCCTTCTATCACTGAGAGGAAAAAAGACATCCATACTTGGATGCTCCAAGCCGTTTTAGTGGAAGTCCACTGATCAGCTTCAAGATGATCAGCTTCAAGCTTCAACAAGGATGAAAGCGCAGTAACAGAAGTCTTTGAGAAGCCTGCACCGATCTTCATCCTAGCTTTGACTGTCAGAAATCTGTTGCAACCCTGTCATGCCATCTTAGAAATTCAAGCCAGCACCAATAATAACAGCTGAAGAGAAAAAAAACCCAACACTACTGAAGACTCTGATCACGATACAAAGTAATACCCCCAGTAAGGAACAGTATGCAGAGTTTGTCCTGCAGTTAGAAAGAGATAGAGGCTGGAGAAGTGAGGCTTTTCCATCTGCAGAACTCAAATGTCCCTGAAACGCTAACAGATCTGTAGAGCTACTCTAAATTGTGGCAACTTTTTTGAATTAGTTACTAAGTGACCCAGACTAGCTAGAACAAAAGAAATCCCCAAAAGCAAAGTTGTTTTGGAATATAAATTAAAATACTTAACCTTTCAAATGAAGGAAATTCCAAATAACTAGCTAGGACAGAACAAAAATAAGAAGAACTTATAAACAAGTTCCCCTGCCCACTGTGTGGGCAGTGGCTCTTCTGGTCTCTTCCCATCACGTCTCAGCCCTGGGTGCTTGCTCAAGCAGTTCTCTTAGTAGTCTCACTATTTGAGCCACAGGCTCATGGCTCCTTGCTGTGACTGTCTCACTCCCATTTGTCTGTCATGCTCTTTCTTCCAGTCTGGAAGCTTCTGTCTCAGACCAGTCTCAATTGCTCCTCAAGGGAAGAAGCAATTTCTCACTCACTCCACAGGATTTCTTCAGACCTAGTCACTTATTTTTTAAAAGAAAATAAGACACAAACTAAGGACAAACCAAACAGAAACTGGCTGCCACAGAAGTCCATCACTGAATAAAAACTAAATTTAAATGATTTCTCTGAAGTCACACTGAGTGTTTATGGCATAAGCAGGACTAAACCCCAAATCTTTTGACTGTTTTATGTGTATGCTTCCTCTGTGGATAATGCCTAGCTCTTGCCTGGAGCGCTGGGGGAGGATGAGAAGATGCTTTGTAAATTCTTTCTTCATATGGAAGTAGGAATCATTCACAAGCTCTTCTGTGGAACTCTACAGTTTACATGTCATATCAGGAAGAAGAATACAACACTTCAGTTCAATACTATCCCAACTCTCTTGCCATTATTCTATACAAAATGAAAACACTCATTGTATAAACACCTTGCTTCAGTGAGAGTGGGAAACCTCACGAAGTCTGAACTTGCTTTATTAGGCAAGAGAAAGGGAAGCTTATGGATGTTGTATTACAAAATGTTGTTTGTTTTGGATAAACTCATGTGGCTTGTACACTGCCTATTGCTGTGGGGAGTGCAGCTGCTTCTGCTGTGCCACCAGCAACAAAGAAAAGCAAAGCCTCTATAATATTAAAGTTGCCAATGTGTTCTCTGATGCCAGTGAGTGCCCAGCTGATTCAGGCAGGACCTGTCCTCAGGAGATTCAACATTGTTCACAACTGAGTAAGAAACAATCATCTGCTTTATTACCAAAATATTGGGAGAGGAAGCAAGGTCAGAGAGGCAAGAGACTTGCTCAGCTGTGCTCAGTGGTAGAAGCAGGCATAAACCTTCTCTCCCAAATTCCACATTGCTATGTGATCTGCTAGATTGCATTGCTTCCTCCTAAACAAGTGTTGTTTATAGAAAAACTATGAAATCTAAGAAGCTGGAATTTTTAAGAGCTGGGATACTGGAGTTAGCTCTAATCTGGAATCACTCTTTTGTGTCCTAGATTTCAATGTCCTATTGTAAAAGTGCTCAAGCTCCTAAGCAGGCTGTCAAAATTATCAAACTATTGAGCTGTTCCATTTCTGTTTCAATATAGACATCCCTTCCTGTGACTTCCTGGGCCAAGGCAGAGCCCTGATCTAATTCTCTTACAGAACCCTGATCCCTGATGAGGTGTAAGAAAGTAAGACACCTTTCTTAGAGCAGTCCTTTGGTCAGAATAGCAGTTCATAAGTAATTCCATTTTTTATGACATACTGTCTTGAGCAGTCAGATTCTGTAGTAGGTAAGCCCAGGCAAATAGGCCTCTGCAAAGGTAGGTAAATAATTAAATACACAACTTGCCACTTTCCTTTCATCTTCTGTTTCTTATAATTAAGAAAAAAAGGAAGGAAAAAAAAGGATTCCGAGCCCTGTAGTCTGCTAACATGCATAAACTCTTGCCATGAGACTATAAGCAACATATTAGCTGCCTATGTCTCATCACTTCCTTTTTACTGTTTCTTCTACTATCCCAATAGGAACAGAATTCTAACCTTCTCAGTGGGAACATCTATGTGTTTGCAATTCCACTGCCAGTTTGATTTAGGACACTTTTTCTTTGCCTCAATAAAGCACACCACATTTAAGTCTGCATTTAGTTTCTTAAAAAGGAGAAGCCTGGTCACACAAATGCCATGTTTAGTAAATGCTTTGACATGCACATTCTAACCCAGTGATTAGCAAGCTTTTTTTGTAGTCACCAAAAGCCAAAGTGGGTTATCCTACTGTGATTCTCTTGATGAAACTACTGGACATCAAGGGATCACATGATTCTGTGTGGCCAAAAATTACAGGAACTGTAATTCATCAGCAAGGTGAGGACAGCTTTCAGGGAGATACCACAACATCCTGTCACTTTGGAAATTCTAGCTACATAGTTGGGAAGCTACAACTTGCTTAACTTCTGGTTTTAATTTTGTCTCCCATATGTGTGGTTCCAGCTGTAGAGGACTAGCACGCAAACCTTCTGCAGTCCCAGGGTAACACAGGCAACTTTGATTTCGACGTATGTAATACCAACTTGTGGCTTCACGCCACAGAAGCAGTGGACACTTCCCATTTGCTGCAAAATAACTGTCTTTTGGAATATAAAGGAGAAAAAGAGTTTTAACAGCACGTTCAATTTAACGTTTCCTTTCACAATTTGACACATAGGAAATAGAAAGTGGGAAAAGATGCACTCGAATGTTTCAATAAGCTGAAATAAAATACGCTGACACAAATGCGAGAGTGAATGGTGTTTTTATGTGACACCTTATAGTTATCCAGTATCTTAATTCTGTAATCAAATCTAATCCCAATGGATTAAGGACAGTCAAGTTGCTAAAATAAGACTTGTAATAAGAAACATAGGCCAAATGAATCATGGCCTGTACTAGAAGAGTGGTGAATCACATTCTATGACAGAAGATAGTCACAAAAAAGTTTTGTAACTATGTTTCTTAATGAAAAATAATCTTAAAATGGAACTACCTTTATCCAAATAAACATTACACATACAATATGGCAACCACGATACAAAGCCCTCTGGATACACTGTGTTTAATAGATAACCTCTGAACAATAATAGATAATACCCTCCAGGGCTAGTCCAATGGTCTATCTTTGTCAATGGAACAGGAAGATGCCTTTAAGGGAAGCCATGAGCCTGGCAGGTTTCTGAAGTCCATTTCCCTGATTTTCCCATGGCATCTAGAATGGTTCTACTAGGGAGAGTAGAGTGTACATCTTTGTGGGCACATCTACCCCAAAGGCAGTGATGACTCAACTGGGTGATGCAGAGCTTGGTGATGACTAGCAACAGAACTTTCTAAATGCCCCATTTATGTTTTCGGTTGTTCTTTGCATGGATATTGACTGTATATGGTGCCAGAAAGCCTTCTGGAAAATGCTACACTAGAAATAATTTGGTATGCTATGTAGGATGGATAATATCAAAGCTCATCAGTGATTCTGGTCAGTTATACAGAGTTAAGTTATCATTATTGCAGCACAGCTATGGCACACAAAGAGTTAAGGTACTTAAAAACAAAGTGCTTCCATCTTACTAATGCTCGTATTATGAATGTAGAAACACCTGCCCCTCCTTTTTCTTAGTGAGGTATAATTGGACTTTGTTTATGGACAAATAAAAGGTGTCATTGTAAAGACCGATAGGCTCTAAGTGGGAAAAATCTGGCAAAGATTATTTGTCAGTTGTATGGAATTAATGCTGCTTGTCATGTCTTTACCTCCAGGAACTGGAGAGAAGCCAAGGGAGATTGGTCTCCTCTAACTTTTCATGAAGAGCTTCTTTTCATAGCACCCACATACACACAAGTCTGAGAATAGACAAAAAAAAGAAGGCAGGGGGGAACTCAAAAGAATGCCCCAAACCAATGTAATTTAATAGACAGGATCAGGAAACAGGAGTGGCTAAAGAGCCAGTCAGTCACCTTAAATTGCACAGTTGTTCATGGTTTACAAAGCCATTGTACCTCCAGAAAATAAAAAATGATTCCATGTCACTGATGCTGTTGTTTAAACACGATGCCTTGTTCTGACTTCCACTTACCCAGCACAGGATGCAAAAATCCTGAAGGCAGATTAAAAAGACAAAAACAATCCAGTAGCTGGTAAACAAATTTTGGAAGCTAAATTCTTCTTGAAGGGAGGATTTTAGAAATTACTTGACCACCCTGTGTAGCTGTTTGGAAGGGAAGGCATGCAGTAGTTAGGGCATTTTGGTTTTGTGGACAAAGACATGACAAGATTACATGCTTTGAAGCAGAAGTAAAAAAAAAAATTCTGAAAAAAAAAACCAAAAAATCTGAAATAAAACCCAGACAGCTTGCTAGCAGTGAAGGTAATTAAACTTTCTGGTTGTTATCAGGGCCAGCAGAGGCTTCATCAGGTTTTGAACATTTCTAATGAGCTCAGATATCTTTCAAAAACACATATGTTAGTTTAGACTTAAGAAGAATTATAGCCTCTTTATTCAGGTCAAATTAGAAGACCATAATATTCCCTTCTGGCTTTTTGTTTCAATACAAGAATTAAGCAGGGGGAGAATCAACGTGGCTGATTCTATATTTATTTTTTCCCCAAAACTAGAGGTTTTTACTTCATTATGCAAACAACTAAATTTGTCAGGTAAGGGGGAGACAAGTCACAAAGGCTTATGTATAACCTCCCTGTTCTTCTCACTTCCATACATCACCTGATGATGGAATTCAATGTGCTGAGAGCAAGTAACTTTTTAGGGTTGTGTCACATGGCTCTGTCTTCATCTGAGCCTATCCACACAGTGGCCTCATTTCAAATTCTGTGTTTGGTTTTGGTTGTGGTTTGTTTGTTGGTTTTTTTTCCTCTAAAATGTCGTAAAATAGTACACTGCCTTTGATAAGGACTTTGATGTTGCTGTGATATGATCAAACCTGGATGACAAGATTTCCCTAAGGAAAAGGGGGAAATTGCCATTTTTTGTTCCTTGACTTAAAATCTTATTTTGAATCTATAAGAGAGAGACTGGTTCCCAGCTGCATCATGTAGTTTCCTCTTATTATTGTTACATGTAAAGCATTTTTACATGTTTTGTAGCCTCGGGGACTTGGAACTCTAATTTCCCTGTGCTTTTTCCCTTGTCCTCTCTGCTGCTGTCTGTGGAATCATTACTAACTACTAAGTGATGCATGGCTCCTTCGGACCTGGAATTGGATACACAATATCACCATTGCCTGATGCTACAAATAAAGAAAGACTTGGGATCCAGGTACCTGATGCAGCAGAGGCAGTGTTGTTCAAGTGCACTGAACCAACCTTTTCTCTGCTGCTCCCAGCTATTTCTACCCATGAAGTAACACTCATAGGTACTGAACCAGTGCAGTAGTGATGAATGCTGTGCCCAGATGTCTGGAATGCATGTCCAAATGTCATCTATAGTGCTCTGAACCCTTCCCATTCCCAGAATCAGGAATTTAGCTGCCTTCTCCTCTCTGCCTGTATATTGAGCTTTTGTGTTAATGTGAGCAGAAATGGTCTCTTGACAAAGTTCTTTACAGAGAGAGTGATTTGCCTTTGAAATGGGCTACTTAGAGAGGTGGTGCAGTCACCATCCCTGGAGGTGTTGAAGAAAAGACTGGATGGGACACTTAGTGCCATGGTCCAGTTGATTGGACAGGGCGGGGTGATAGGTTGAACTGGATGATCTTGGAGGTCTCTTCCAACCATGTTGATTCTATGATCACACATTTTTTCCTCTTTAGTAACTCCTGCATGCAAAGTTGGGAACAAAAATACTGTTTAATTACATTTGTACTTTTCAGATGAAATGAATTTTTAGAGTGTGTGATGTTTAGGATAAGTCTTGACCTCCACTTGGTCCTAGCATGAGGTAAAATATACATGCTTTTGCCCAGCCTTTCACAGACAGAAGGAACATATCTTTACATACATTCTTCACATCCCTATCTTTTCTTTTATCAGTCAATGTCATTGTACTGGAATGTGGAATCTGCTATTTCTCAATTATTTTGGAGAAGGCTAGACTAGAATGTGAAGTATCTCTCTAAAACGCTAAGTCTGTCTTTTTTACAGAGGACAAAGTGAGACTCTGGTCATGTGTGATTCACATTTTCTTAGTTGTTCCAAATAGTCTGTTTCTCTAACAACTCTCTTCAGTGAAGTTTTGAGTCTGAGACTTCTGTACTTTTAGGGTACACATTGGGCAGGCACAGACATGCTCTATGGTAGATGTAGATGTGTACAGCTCTGTGTCTTGTTTCGTATGTGATTCCCAGATTTTTTTATAGCTAAGTCACCTTGTCTGTGCAGAAAATCAGAATCAGCTGTGCATTTGCTTAGATGTGTTTATGATCATTGCCTATATTCTTGCATGCTCACTGACCTCTCATTTCATACCAGGGCAGCCTCATGAGTATTTTGCACAGACCCAAGTCTTCAAGGATTAGTGGGAGAGGAGATGCTATCCAAAACTTGACTTCACTCTTAGAATGCTCTTCTTGCTCTATAAAGTACACAGTCTTGCCCAGTCCTTCCATGATCTAGTCAAGAGGTTCTCAGAAGTAGAAACTGCTGTGAAATGCCAGAAAAACAGCAGCCTGATGCTGCCAATTTTCTATCATTTAACTTTTGGCAGCAGCAGTTAGGAGAGCTGCAAAGCTGTACAGCGTATGCCATGGTTACAGGAGAGAATGTTATATTCCGTTGGTTTTCAGTGCGCCTGGCAGCACGTCTTGTGTTGTGTGCCACAAACACATGAAGAAAACAGATAGTTTGTGCCTTGAAAGCTTCTAAACATGATGAAGAAGACAGCACAACAATTTCCTGGGCGTTCTTCTGTGTCGTATCCATAAGAAAGTTGCAAATCCAGAATTAATGAAAAATTGGGCAAAGAAGGAATGAAAACAGAAGACAAGGAAAGGACAGGAGAGGGCAGTGGTGGCATTTTCCCTAAGAGGGTTGATCCTGAGATCAAGTTGGAATCAAACGCTGTAACCAAATTGGCAAACTGAAAATATCAGTGATTGCAGTGTTGATGAGAAGCTGCTCCAAAGAAATAACCATGATAAGAACTATGAGTAGAAATGTTTGCTAAGTATCTACCTGCTCCTGTCCCAACCAACTCTGTAGTTTGTACTTGCTAAGCAAACAATCTGTACTTCTAAAATTACAGACGATTAATAACAGTCATTACAGGACAGGATAGCCTGGAATCCTTAATAGTGAAAAAATGATTCTTTAGTTTCTTCTTCCTTGAGGATGATCAGAAGGGAAGGGAATTGTAAAGTAACAGAAGGGCTGGAAAGTGTTGCTGGTGTGGAGTTGAAGCCAGAATGACTTTGGAATAGCAAAGTTGATGCTGTAATCACCGTTACTGGAGCAATGGCAGTGCGGTGGGGTAGGGGCTGTTTTGCTCTTTGTGGTCAGCTTGGCTATGTGCCAGATGTTTATACTTTTTAACCCACATTTTACAGAGGCCTCAATCAATCAGTCCTGTGCAGCTCATGTGCAGAAATGGGGGGAAGCGACTGTGTTATATTGGGAAATGTATCTTTGTGCACAACTGAGAATGGTGAGAATGTACAGAGAAGGCTGCAGTCAGGAGAATTCCCATCTCACATCTTAAACATCTTCTGATGCCATAGGTTGACCTTGATGTGGCCTTTTCTCATCAAGTTCTAGCTGTCAGGAGCTGAGTCTATTTCCAGTGGGTGGTGAAGAATCACAGATTGAAACACTTCTGTAGTTTGGAGTTGCTGTTTTTATGCCAGGAAGAGAGGGAGGCTCTAATGAAGATGCTTCTGCTGGTGCTGGACAAATACTGGATAAGAAAAAGTCCCTTTCTGAAGAGCTTACAGTTCAAAGGAGGAAGAACAAACATATGTTAGAACAAACATATGTCAGCCTTCCAAACAAGATGACACAAGTTGTATTCTCAAAACAGGCAAAAGGTTTTTTGCTGTTGCCTATAAAAAACATAAGGAAAACCAGATAATCCCAGCAGGGGGAGACTGGAGAGGGGGAACTGAGGGAATGAAAAACATTCCAGCCAATTTGTTGATGACTAACATACTTTAGAACAACAA
This sequence comes from Tricholaema leucomelas, assembly GCA_013400475.1. Lineage (NCBI taxonomy): Eukaryota > Metazoa > Chordata > Aves > Piciformes > Lybiidae > Tricholaema lacrymosa > Tricholaema leucomelas. The sequence continues at coordinate 1,365,423 of WAAF01003466.1, read as the reverse complement.
GCTGCTTTTTAAACTTAGAGAGTGACTTGCTGAGTGGTTATTCGCTGATCACTCCCTGGTTTTGATAAGAGCTCCCACAGGACATTCAGTTCTTTCCAGCTTCTCCCGCATAAGTTTATCTGTGAACATCAGTACAAAGCAAAGGGGAAAGAGGCCAAGCAGGTTTGTTTAATCTCTGCTGTGACTAATAATGATGTGCTAGGCTGGCTGCTCTTTAACACAGCTTGATATTACTAATGACTGTCTTTTTGAAGCATCTTCCTATGGGATTCCATGTCAATAATTATTGTAGGACAAACAATGATTTTAAGAGCAAGACTCAAATTAAATTTATTTCTACCAAGCTGGGAAACCAAGAGGTCTGTGTGAACACCACAGTGGATGTCACAGAACCTTTGGTTCAGGAGTTGTGGAGGCTGCGCAGGACTGTACTTTCTTTGGCAACCACAGATTTTAAAAGGCCTACTCTGGCATGACTGCCTTGGCAGGGATCTTTTATATTCAATTTGATTAGAGCTGGCCTGCTGTGAGCAAGGAGGTTGGCCTAGCAGTTTTCCTGAGATCTCTTTTAAATGATTCTATAATTCTACAACTCAGGTTTTTATACTGTTTGCCCTGTTGTAGTTCTGTGTTTAATATTAATTGTTTACTATGATTACCATATGTGTGCATCTTTACAGAATCACAGAATGTTAGGGTTTGGAAGGGACCTTTGGAGATCATCTGGTCCAAACCCCAATGCTGGAGCAGGTTCACCTAGAGCAGGTTGCACAGAATGGCATCCAGGTGGGTTTTGAATGACTGCAGAGATGGAGACTCCACCACCTCTCTGGGCAGCCTGTTCCAGTGCTCTAGCACCTCAAAGTTAAGAAGTTCCTCCTCATGTTTAGATGGAACTTTGGAATTCAAGTTTGTGCTCATTATCCCTTGTCCTGTCATGGGGCAGCACTGAAAAAAAGACTGGCCCCATCCTGACACCCACCCTTTAAGTATTTACAAGCATTGATAAGATCCCTCCTCAGTCTTCTCTAGACTAAAAAGCCCTAAGTCATGGAATCATAGTCCCCTAATCATCTTTGCTGTAATCTATCAAGAAGCACCCTGTCCTTGAACTTTGGACCTCAGAGCTGAACACAATACTCCAGATGAGACCTTACCAGGGCAGAGGAGAGGGGAAGGAGAACTTCCCTTGACCTGTGGCCACACTCTTCTTGATATACCATTTAGGCCCTGAAGAGATAATCTTAATTAATTAATGAATTAATAATATTTTATTATTATGTAATTAATAACAATTTAAATTAATAGATGGTGTTGCTTTTGTGGAATTTAAAGATTCCAAAGGTCTTGTCAAAGCTAATAAGAGAGTCTCATCATTGATCAGCATCAGCTTCTATTGACATATGCTTACTGTCAATGCTTGCTTATTAGATCTACTTAGTAAAAAATATTGTGAAGCATGGGCATTGTACTCCACATGAAATGTGGTGTTTGGCTTTGTAGCACTACTACATTAGAAGTAATAGATATGAATCTATTATTAGCTCTGACCTGGTATGAACTGAGTCAAAACAGGTGGAAACAGAATGATCAAAGATCATGAAAGAGAGTGAGAGATTGAGGAGGTGGGAATAGAAACCCAACTGGCCAAGTGTTTCATGTCTTGGCACCTGGACTGCAACACAATCTCTTCTCTTCCTCTTTGGTCTCAGAAATAAAAACATTTCTGGAAATTAAATGAAAGTGTATGATGCTAAAGCAGCTGAAAAAAAAAAAAGATAAAAGGAAGCCTTCAGAAATACTGGCCTATGAAGAACTGCTTGGAATGCTGACTCAAGCACCTTCTCAGAAGCATACTGTGCAATTGTTTTTGTTGTCTTACCAGTTTTATTGTTAAGCTAAGGTTTTGATCTATGCTGCTCCCATTTTGTCAGTGCTAGAAGCAGGTTGTTGAATTGGTTGGGAGCCTTCTAATTTTCATCATTAGCTTATTAGCAGTCCGTTCATGCCTATTTGCCCTTATACCAGCAATATTATTGTGCTTAATCTGAGTTTTTCCTTCCTTTCCTGTTTTAATCATAGAATCATAGAATGGTTTAGGTTGGAAGGGACCTCAAGGATCATCCAGCTCCAACTCCCCGCCATAGGCAGGGACACCTCCCACTAGAGCAGGCTGCTCAAGGCCTCATCCAGCCTGGCTTTAAACACCTCCAGGGAGGAAGCATCCACAACCTCCCTGGGCAACCCGTTCCAGTGCCTTACCACCCTCACTGTAAAGAACAGTTTTCTTCTTCATGTATTTATAGGCAGAAATCAAATTCTTTTTCACTCTTCATTTTGTTAAGTTACTGACTTTTTATCTTCTATAACTCTTTTGCTGAAGGAAAATTCACTTTTTTTTATTTCAATAGAGGACCTGAGGGACTGGAATTACACTTCCCCACTGCTTGAGCTTGTGGCAAATAATACATCTATGTAGTACTGCAGGAAGAAAGAAAATGTTCTGCAAAATAAAGCCTGCTGACTCTTGTCCCATCCAACAGGCTAGTGTGTGGTGTTTTACGAGTTGGAACAGAAAAACATGAATCTGTCCAACTGCTTTGCAGCCTTACCATGAGCTGAGCTGCATCAGGCTTATGAAAGACAGGCAGCAGTGGCAGAACCATTCATAGAATCATAGACTCATAGTATGGTTTACGTTGGAAGGGAACTCAAAGATCATCTAGTTCTCTCCAGCATTGCCAGAATGGTTATCTTTGTGCACAACTTCCACAATATTTGTCCTGTGATACTCTGCTAGGGACTGAGACCTGTTTTGTGAATGGGGATCTGATCACTGGTGCTGCGACCTATCCACACGCCAAGGAAGATAATGCTGCAGGATCAGGTTTTCCGTAGTTCATATTTTGTTATTTTTCTTTAAGTTGAGTTCTTCCAGCCATATGAGAACTCTCAGTTTTCATGTTACTAGACACAAATTCAAATATGTGAACTGTTAAAGTTGAAAGAGTTCAAAAGAACCCAGCTTTTGCTGTGTTTAAACTCTCAGCTAGTTAAGCAAATTCGAGCAAAACTGGAGAGGCTGGCTATCCCAGTAGTGCCATGCAGTGGTGACAGGACAGCCTGTCCTTTATCACATCAGCACCAGCTGTAGAGCAAAGAGCCTGTCTCAAACAGGGCTGTAGTGCTTACAGACTGAGAATCATTGACTCACATTTCTTTCAGTCAGTGCCCAGAGAGAACCTGCCTGTTCAGCTCAAATGCAATTTGATTAATAGTGATTAATAAATCAGATATTTGATTATTTTGGTCTGAGTTCAGACTCTTTTTCACTCCCAGCAGTGGGAGGGCTAGTGCAGCCAAAAAAAATCCATGCCTAGTTCTTTACTTTCGGGAACTTCAGGGGTTTGAGATCCAAAATTAGGTTTCCAGTTAGTGCCAGGAGGGAATCAGCCACTAGATTAAGAATTTGGATGCTTTCCCTCACAAAAATTTTTGGGAGTTGTATGTCAGGTCCAGGATTTCAGATCTATTCCCAGTGTAAGTTCAGAACTAAAGCCATGCCTCATCTCATTCCAGAGATAGGTAGAAAGAAAGAAAGAAAGAAAGAAAGAAAGAAAGAAAGAAAGAAAGAAAGAAAGCAAGCAAACTTGAAGGAGGAGGGAATGGAAAAGAAGAAGAAAAGAAGTAAGAAACAAAACCTGAGATTCTGGAAAAGTGAAGAAGGTAGCCAGTCACATGGGTAAATGAGAAATGAAACTTAGGGGCATAAGGAAAGGAGTTGAAGGATCAGATAAGAAATGTTGATTTTCCTAAAAGCTGCACTTTGTCATTGTTCTGGTGGCTCTCCCAGGCAGTTTAGGGTCAAGTGGTTATTTTTAAGCTAGCCATTGAATCATACAACATGTCTGATTATGAAATATGGGAATATTTCACCAGCAAGGGAAAATCTTCCCCCCTGAGTGACTGCCTGGAAACGAACTACAGGGAAGGGGTTAATGGTTGTTCAGTTTACAGCTGGGAATTGCTGGTATCCAGGAAACAATGCAGAATGCACAAATCAAGAGACCAGCTGGAGCCTGCTGGAATCCCATTCATTTTGGCAGAGATGTCTGTGGTCTCCAATTCTGACATCACTGCCTTTTGCGTCACAGAGGAATGCCTTAACCACTTCTCTCTTTCTATTTTTTTCCTCTCTCTCTCTTATTTCTGTGACTGACTCAGATTTCCAAAGCACTGACAAGAGGCAGTTCACAAACACTCAAAATCTCCTGTAGCTTGTGATTCCACCAAAGATGTAAGATGAGTTTTGATATGCAGGAGAAGCCATAATGAGGAAATGGAGATTGGATGTTAATTACTTCTGTTTCTGATCTTATGTAGCACATTGCAGTAATAAAGAGTAGTCTGTCTGAGTGGACCCCAATGAAAGCATACTCTTGGTTCAGGTACTCTAGAGTATGTCAGAAGGGCTGGAAACCCACTCTGGTCACAGGACTTCTGAGTTACCTGCTCAGTGTGTTGTGTCCTTCCTGCCCATAGAACAAAAACAACTTGAAGCCAGGCCAAGTCCATGCTGTGGTTCTGCTCTGTAGAAATTTCTTTTGAGACCCAGATACCTCTGAGCACAAATAAGAGATCATAGGCCATCTGAAGACAGACAATCCTGCTCCTGCATATTCAACTCTTTGTGCTTCATTTTGCCTAGCTGTAATCCATAGACAACAATCCCTCAGCTATTCTACTTTTCTCTTCTCTGGAATGTCCTTTTACACCCTAAGCAAGGCTGTCCTGGTATTCTTCTGGCTGTGTGCATGAAATGTCATTTTATGGTCTCCAATGATTCATTGCCTGCAGATCTTGCTAGCATAGAAATTATAATCAAATTTATTTTCTCCTCTGTAATACCTGCATGAACACAAAATGCCACCGTTGCATTTTGAGTTTATTTTAATTGATTAAATATAATCAAGTAATATGATGTAGCTGAAGATGCATATAGCTGATGTGCACAGAAGCTGCATTTTCAATCACGCCGTTGCAGATCCCACTGCCCAGTGGAAGCTTGTGCCCCATCCCTATCTTCCTGTGGAAAGGCCTGTCAAGTGTGTTCTGTATGGAAGTCTGAATCACAGAATGATAGGGGATGGAAGGGACCTCTGGAGGTTATTAGTCCAACCTCCCTGTTAAAGCGGGTTCAGCTAGAGCAGGTTCCACAGGATGGTGTCCAGGCAGGTTTTGAATTACTCCAGAGCTGGAGACTCCACCACCTCTCTGGGAAGCCTGTTCCAGTGCTCTACCACCTTCAAAATAAAGAAGTTCCTCCTCAGGCTTAGATGGAACTTCCTGTGTTCAAGTTTGTGCCCAACAATTTGTTTTAGAAAGACTGTGAGCTCAAATGGCTAGGTTAAATGTAATACATTGTGTTTAAATATTTCAGGACTCTACTCCTCAAGCCTGTTCATGTCAGGTATTTGTCCTCAGCAGCTGATCTGCAGCTTCACTGCTCTGTAAGCAACGACCGATTGTTCAGTTATTCTTCTTTTCATGATTAACATTCTGAGCCTCAATGTTCATCCTTGATATAAAGTGCAGAATAGAACTATTGTTGCAAAGGAATCACTGTGGTAATCCTGAGAAAATGCATTTGTGTGACTGGATCACCAGGAGAAAAAGAAAATTGCTCTTCCAGAATTTGGATATAGACACTGTTAAAAGGCTGATTTAGGTCTCTGTTCTAGAAAAGATTACCTAGGAAGTGAACCCTGAACTATATGAAAGTTTTTCACTATTTCATCTTACTTTTTCAGAAAGTGTTCTAATTAATTGTTAAAATTTCCTTCTCTTCCTCTAATTGTTTACACAAATATGTATCTTGCTATAAACAGATCTGCACTCACACCCTTAGTCATGTTTTCAGACTCTGAAGGAATTTCTACACCTGAAATATTCCTAGTTGTCTATATATGTAAGGATGTACCTGTCAGTGTGAACTGAGTTTAAACTTGAGGTCTACATGACAGTGATCTGTGGTCTGTGCAGGGGTCTCTCTGGCTGGAACATCTGCTCAGCCCATGTGCAGTGACTGATCAGCCAATGACCTGCCTTGTCCTGTTCAGATGTCAACTAAGCCATCTCTGTGTGCACAAGGGAGAAAAGAGAAAGGCGTCCCTCTTTTTCCTCCAATGTTTGTGCAGCCCTTGACTACACCACATGTTTGGAGAGATTGGAGCAATCCAGGACAGTCTGCGTTTTGCTTCCATAGGATTGTTACTGATCCTAGTGGGAGATTGTGAGGGTGGAAAAGGGAACAGGAGGGAACACGCAAACACCACCCTTGCCAGAGTTGTAGTAACACAACTAGCATGAAGCCATAGCATACAGGTCTCACAAACAGGCTATGGAGTTGTCATGAAGCTATCTCTAGAAGTCTTCACCACATTCATTTTGCTGGATTCACTGGCATTGTTAAACTTAGGTGTGGTATGAATCAATTATTTCTAAACTGAAATTCTGAAAATCAGGAGCCTCTACAAAAAAATTCTAATTTTCAGGAATTCTGAGCTTTAACAGTTGCTATTAGTTTTCCTGAGACCCTGCTGAGTGCTCAACACAGCAGTTTGACCTCTTATTTACATGCACAGCATCTGAAAACATCCACTTTCACTTCAAAAGAGATGCATTTGTATGGACTTCTTTCTTTAAGAGGCTATGATTCTTTATGGTCACTTGGAGGTTTTCAGTGGCCTTGGGAATTAGGCTCAGAGTTTAGCTCATTAGAAGAGTTTAACTTTGCAGAATACTTTGATAATCTGGACTGGGTGACTGCTTCAGATCTCACACTGTTGTATTTAGGGCAGTGGACCGGTTCCTGTTTCCATTTCTGGTGCTTTTTTTTTACTAGCAGAAGTAAGGCTTTTCTTAGCAGACAGAGCAAAAGCCAGAGAGGTAAATAAGCCTTCCATGGAACATGCAATGCTTTTAGTTTATGTCACACATGCTGCTGATCTGTAAATGGGGCTTCTAGGCAACACAAATAAACAGGATAATTCACAATACTATGCTGGGCTCGGATTCGCACTCACAGATGTTGCTGTCTTCCAGGCATTATCGTGGGGATGAGTACAATCAGTTTAATAGCTGTATTTGGGTTAGGCACAGAGAGCTGGTGCAGTCTGGAGAGCTGAGTTACACGCTGCTGGGAAGTGCAGGCTGAGCTTTGACTATGCAACCAGAGCAAACACTAGAGTGAACACCTGGCATCATTTAACAAGTTGACTAAAAATATGTTTTTTTCACATTAATAGTCAGGAGGAATGTGCCTCTGACCCCTCCTGGGCGTGGTATGAGGAAAGCCACAGCCATTGGAAGAATGTCATTAACGTCAATCAGGCAATGATCAAAACCCAACCCCACCCACTCTGCTATGGTGTGAATGTGTCACACAGCACAGACTATTAACAACAACTAGTGCACAAGATTTCTGCATCAGTCTTATTTCGGCCCTATATGTTTATTTTTCCCCTTGATAAACTTTTCTTCTTTACCACTGTTTTTATAATCAGGTCATCCATCTTGGTTTGGTCAGGCTAGGGTCATCCCAGCACTGGGAGGCATTGGGAGACCCTTTGTGCTTCCCAGGTTTGTCCTCCTTCCCATTTCTGTTTTTTCAGATCCTCTCTTCATGATAAGTGACATGTCAGTCTCAAAGCTGTATTCTGAAAGCTAGCTTCAATTTTAATCAACAGTATGATCAGGATGTCTTACAGATACTATACAGCATGTCTGGCTGTCTGTGTGCACAGCCCGCTGAGTAGGTGTGCTAGTTTGGAGCTAGCTAGAATGTTTTGGTGAGAAGGACTAGATCATAGGCTATGAAATATGAATCTGGCATTCAAGGAACTGTCTATGCATGTCCTTAAGTCTGCTAATTATAAGCTTTAGTTGTATCTTTAGTACAGCATATGAAGTTTAGTACCAGTTAAGATGTAGTAATGCCATCTCCAGATGAACTCAGTACCCACCAAAGTCAAAGGCAGGAATGCTGTTCCTCATCTACTCTATTTCCTTGCCTTGTTTATTTTAAATGATAGTCTAACTTAAAGCTGAGTTTTGACCTTGTACTCAATTGTTTTCTACTTCGGTCTTGTACTTACCACTTGAAATTACAGTAGGAACTGCCATAGCAAACCAATCCAAAGTATTAAGCACTCAAAATGGGAAGCAAATAAAGCATACATTTAAAGTAGTCTGACTTTGCACCAGTCTGGATGCAGATGCTGTTTGAAAATTGGTTGTGTTGTATTACCTTCTTCAGTCTACACGTGCGGTACTCAGATTGCATCTTTGCCTCTTTTTGTCATCACTGTTTACATTTTTATTTAGGATTAGAAGAGGAACTAAAGGTCTGAAAGGCTGTCAGAAGAGAAAAGACAGCGCACAAGTAACTTGCCTGAAGTCATGTGGCAGGTCAACAATTGTTTTAATATCAAGTAAATAAATGCCTGTTGTATTACACTGGCATCAAAATAGTGTAAAAGATCATCCTAACTTAACACAGCAAGAGTGCAACCTACGTCACAGAGTCTGCATGCAGGAGCTGCTGATGGTTTTATAAAGTTAGTCCTAAGGGAATATTCTGCAGTCAACTGATGGCTAAAGGCTCTGGCCCACCACAGCTTCCTGTCTCCCTCCCCAGGGGCAAGAATCAGTGTCTGTCACATCTGTAAAGTCACATGGGATTTGGCTTATTCTTGACATTTTCCTTTAATTATGTCCCCTTTTTTTCTTCCTAAGAGACTCTTAAAATTTTAAAATATAATAAGAAATAATAATAACCAATTAAAAAGCTGTGGGTATTAAGTGGGTAATAACAGACTCAAACAAAAGTCAAGGATTATCCTGGGAAATGACGTTAATGGATCCTGGAGCACTCGCTTCTATGAGGCAATCTGAGGTTTTGGCTATGCTTAAAAATGAGGCAGAATAACTTTACAAGCAAAAGCTTTGACAGGAAACCACCAAAGTAGATTTTCTGCAACATGGAGGTTAAGGAACTGTTGTATCTCCATTCCCCTCATGGGCACTCCTCACTGTATTGCTTTTGCTCTTTGACACATTGGACCCCATTTGTACCAAGGTCATGGCAGTCTTTGTGGCAGCCAGAACAGTCATGTGGCAGCAGACAGGGTGTAGGCATGATTATACAAGCCAAAACCCCCTTATTTTCCCCATCTACTCTATTTCCCTTGTAAAGTTAATGCAAACCATATGAGTAAAAGCATTTTGTGTGTGTGTGTGTGTTCTAACTTGACCAGGACAATGAAATGTTATTTATATACCCTATAGTATGTACTAAAGAGAATGGCTAAGGTTTTGTATGAAGACCTTTGTCAGGCACAACACAAGCATGCTGAAATGAGTCTATAATCAGTTGCATTCAAGAGATTTTGATGCACACTGTTCTACCCAACTATATGATTGTAAGCAAGGTGTCAGAAGGGATAACTACCTGCTCAAAGAGCTGCAATTGGACAGTGTGTTTGTACAGAGAGTACTTCACAGATTCGCAGATTGCATCAGGTTGGAAAGGACCCTCAAAGGTCATCTTGTCCAGCCCCCTGCAATCAGCAGGGACACCTCCAACTAGAACAGGCTGCCTAGGGCCACACTGAGTCTGATCTTGAATGTCTCTAGGGATGGGGCCTCAACCACATCCCTGGGCAACCTGTTCCAATATTTCACCACTCTCATTGTAAAGAACCTCTTCCTTATCTTTAACCTAAATCTACCCTGCTCCAGTTCCAAACCATTGCCCCTCACCTTATTGCTGCAAGCCCTTCTAAACAGTCCATCCCCAGCCTTCATGCAGGTCCCTTTCAGATACTGAAATGTAGTTCTAAGGTCTCCTTGGAGCCTTCTCCTTTCCAGGCTGAACAGCCTCAATTCTTTCAGTCTGTCTTCATAGGAGAGACACTCCAGTTCCAATGCTCTGATCATGTTGGTGACCTCCTCTGGACATGCTCCAACAGGTCAGATGGCATTTGGTTTGACAATCAGGCTATGTGGAGGAAGTCATAAAGTCCTAATGTCTCACTGTGTGCTCTTTCTTTTCTTTTATGGTTGAATACTGGAGTTTAAAGACATGCTGTTCAAATATAATAAGATGTATCTTCCAAAGAGGCTGAAAAAGATCTTTTCTACTAAAAAATAAAACCTGACCCCCAAAAATTGCATGTGAAAGCTTTAGCTACTAAAAGCAAATTCTACCTATTTTACCTGTGTTACAGTTTCAAGTGTCTTAGCTTTCATAAGTAAGACAAATTTAAGTGTAACTGGAGTTAGGCTTTAACTTGAGCTGTGTATGATGCACTGAAGTCTATACTAAATGGCTTGTGCAGTACATTCTGGTAATGCTCCTAGACAAAATAAAGTCAAGGGAGAAGAAACACAGTTTATCAGCCTTGCAAACATGAACACTTTCTGTGGAAGTGTAGGACCAAGAATTTATCCTTACAAATCCCTGTGATCATCAAATGCTATGTGAAGTTCAGACCACCAGACTAAATTGGCTTCACTAATTTTACTTGGAATGCCTACCTAGGAAAGGATTGGGTGCAACCTCAACAAGGATTCCTGGATTTGACCTTTTTAGTGTAGCCCTTCTCATGTGAATCTGGCTTTCAGGATCAGGATTAAGGGCTTCATCCAAAGGCTGCTCAAGTCAATGGAAAAACTTTCATTGTCTTTAGTGGGGTTTGGATGAGGCCCCAAAAGTTGAATCATACTTTGAATGGAACATTGTTTGTAGCAAAACAAACTCAAGGCTTCATTCACTTAGAGGTTTTAACCATTAAGTGAAATTTCCCAAACACTGTGCCCTGTTGCCTATTTCCTGCCACTGCTTCTCACCTGGACACAAGTGGCCAGGGAGAAGGTCATAAGCCCAGTGCTTAACTGAAGTGGTCTTCAACCTGTTCTCTGCTACCTTTTATCTATTAACTGATGAGAGATATGCCTGTTATATGACCAGAATATCTGGTAATGTTACAGTAATGCTCTGGTTAGGTTATGTGTGCTCTGGTTAGGTTATGTGGCCAGAATATGCTCCATCTTGTGACAGAAGAGCCACACACTAGTGCAGCAAGGGAGTGGTTCCATTTCCTTCACTTGAGAACATTTCTGGCCACCTGGTCATGAAGGACCAAAGCTTTCAGTCCTCCAGAGCTTTTGGTAGGAAGTGCCATCACCAAGAGCCTAGGCACTGCTGATCTAATCCACCATCATACATATTCTGAACTGGTTACATACCCAACATTCTTAAATTGTCTTTACTTATTTTAACTTAAATCTTAACATTCATGTTGTTACCTACCAGTTGGTATTTGATCAAGTTTTATGTTCAATTCCCACACACATTTGTGTGACTCAAACTAAACTTTGGGAATCAGTTGCTTCTGAATGGAGAGGGCCTGGAGCATTTGGATGGACTCTTTTGTAAGCGAAGTGACAGACAGACTTTTCTATTCAGCAGTATTTCAGAACAGGGAAACAGTGGTTATATGTCAAGTGCAGATTTTCTCCAGATGTGTTGTCTGTTTATGATAGATATCTAGAAATGTGAGGGATATTTTGGTGCCCTTATGTAGAGACCAATTTCCACTGATTAAGAAGTGCCAAAAGTGATGTCTTATCCAACAAGGTGCCGCTGCTCAGCATGTAAACACATGCCAATGGTTGTATGTTTTTAATTCCTAGTAAAAGTTATTTCCAAGTTCTGTGTGCCAAAGTTGTGACAGCCCACAAAAAATAAGGGGCCAATGGAAGAAGCCTAGTGCAGTTAATCTGTCCAAGTAATTATTAGCTACATATGACTTTAGTTCATGTCAAGGTGCTGTCACAAGTGAGATTCCACTAAACCCATCTATGTACAAAGGAGCATGCAGCATATAACTGTGATCCTGCAGGATCACAGGATCACAGGATGTTAAGGGTTGGAAGAGACCCAAGGAGATCATCAAGTCCAACCCCCCTGCCACAGCAGGGCCATACAATCCAGCACGCATCACAGAGGAATGCATCCAGACAGGCCTTGGGAATCTCCAGAGAAGGAGATTCTACAGCCTCTCTGGGGACCTTGTTCCAGTGCTCTGTGACCCTTACAGTGAAGAAGTTCCCCCTTGTGTTGAGGTGGAACCTCTTGTGCTGCAACTTACACCCATTCCTCCTTGTCCTATCACAGGGAGCAAGTGAGAAGAAACATGCAATATGTACAGCACAATCCCCAAATACCTGCCCACACGCTCTGCATCCTGGATCCACATCCAAACATACATGCAGCAGAGATACATCAAACTTGGCAAGCACAAACCCACAAAGCCAAGATGCTGCCTATGTAGGATGGGTGCATCACATGGAGTTTCAACCTCAGCATGTTGACTTGGGGAAGCAGCTTTTCAGTCCAGTTAAAAATTTCAAGATCTTGAAACATTTTCTTCTTTACACTGGGTTAAAATGTTCACCTTCTCCAACTGTCCTTGAAGAGTATGCAAGCACTACTCCAGAATATTCAGCAGTCCAATAGCTAGGACAGTTAGCTGGGATGTGAGAGATTTCAAAAGTTAAGCCCAAAAGTGCAACTTATGCCCCAAATCTAACATGAGGATATTAATCACCAAACCAGTGGTTGCTTTAAGGGTCTCTGGTTGTGCTGTTCTATTTCCATTAAAAATTCACCAGATCACCAGACCTAAATAAAGAGATAATTATGAGCCACAGTACTTATGTGGGAGATCAAGTTCAATGCATATTTAATGTCTCTACAGAACTGGACAGTCTCAATGCTATGTTCCCATGAAAAAATTCAACTTCAGTGTAGTGTAGTTTTCCTTTAAAAAACACAACAGAGCAACTCTTCATCGGAAAATTCCCAAGTAGCTTTTCCTCTTGAACTACCTATGGGGTTTGCCAAAGTGGTTGACGTAGAATGAGATTTTTGCCCTCTGTAATTTAAATCCATGTTGGTTTTTTTTTTTCCTAAGGGTGATTCATTTTACAAAAACACACAACAAATAAACAAACACATAACTGGAGTTAAGGAGAAGCATGTGTTATGGATTAGGAAAAAGAGCACCCCTCGAAAGCTCAGNCCCCCCCCCAGATTTCATTGTATTCTTTTTTATGTCTATGCTTCTTTTCTCACAGTGTCTCCCTTCATTTTGTCTCTCTGGTACAGTCTGCACTCCATGTGTCATTTGTTTGTTTTCCTTGCTTCTAGGCTTTTTCTGGACCAGGATGTGGAATGCGTTAGCTAACACCAGTTAACAGTAGAGCAGGTAAGACGATAAGTTTTGACTTGTTTTAAATTGACCGAGTTAGATATGCTAAAATATTAAATATCTCATTGTTTAGATGAGCCCTTTAGTTCTCTGGAATTAATGCCTGGTCCTTTCTAGAGCAGTGTCAATACCAGTCCCATCTCCATACTTTCTGAACACCTTCCAGCCTTGCAAAAAGCAACACAAATGAGATCTGCCATATGCAGTTCATTCTCTCCTTCTCTGCCCAGAGGAAGAACTGGGTTTGTGACTAAATGTTTTTCTTTCTGTAGACTCAGTTTTTGTTAAAAAGGATATACTTGCACTGTGCTTGTGTTTGAGAAGGTGGATCACAGCACACCTGATGCTTGAAGTGGAAGGTAATAGTGAACCTCAGGTGCTGGATAATTTATTCCAGGTACTCAGGGCCATCTCTGTTTCCTTAGCAAATGTACATTAACTGAAGTGAGCATGCAGAGCTATGGTGTTTGCAAATACGAATTGTAAATGCAGTGGAAAGAGAGAGGCAGAAGTAAGCAGAAGCAGTTTAGGACACAAAAAGGAAGAGAAAAGAACACCATAATTTGATTTAATGTATTACTTCTCGCTTAATTTGAGATTTCAATTTTCTCTCCTCCCTCTCCCTCACCACTCAAATTCCTACAGCAAGTTTTGAAATTACGGTGACTGGCACTGCAAGGAGCTCAATCAAATTTAAACTCATTTTCCCCATAGGTTCACACAGGTTTTTTCTTTGATTAATAGGAAATGCATATGTGTAACTAAATCCAAATTTGGCAAAAATATGACTTTTGAATCAATTCACAATGAGTCTCATTCATTCCACTGTAGCTGAAGCACAGCATCTCACACTAGAATGTGATTAGCTTCTCCACACAGCAATATCCCAGCCTTTTTTTAAATTTCAAGCATATAATTGGTGAGGCAGAATGTACCTGGAATGTATCTCACTGCAGCAGACACAACAGCTCTGCCCTTTGGAAACTGACACTCAGAATTTCTTAGCTACAGTCCAGTTGTCATAAGAAGAGATGATTAATTAGCCATGGGGCTGGGGCGGGACAGAGGGGCTGAGGCATTAGGAACTGGCAGGGAGACTGCTAAATAGAGTCAGTAAAGCAGTCCAAAAGCTGGAGGAGAACTGCTGGAGAGATCTGTAGTTTGAAAGCCAAAGATTTCCAGGCAAAAGCCAGAAGGGCTATATAAACGTAAATGAGTGGGTGGACAGAACAGATCAGCCATGTATGCAGAGGTCTTTAGATTCACTGACCCTCTTTAGCACCAGATGCTGCTTTTAATGCACAGCTGGCTGGTGGAAGAGCTCTTCAGTGTAAACAGAGTGGGAGATGGATCTAGTATCCAGGATGAAGCTAGAGCCATTTACCCAGTACTGTACTTGTCCTGAAAGAAGGTTGGGATCTTTTTGATCATGTCCCACACGTTGTACTGTACTCAGATGAATCACTTCCTGCCCTTGCCCTTTCTGCTTGCTGCTGCATCACGGCAGCACTGCTCTGGGACTGGGTCCTGAAGCTTGGGCTGAGCTGTTTGTGTTCTCTGTGCTCTGTCCTGGCGCCTGCTTGAACGGAGCAAAAGCTGCTGTGCGTCTAAATTGCTGTGTCATACTTAGTTATTAATGACCGAGAACCACATGACACAAAGTTCTGGGAAGCTCAAGCAGATTCCAGGAAGGGGTCAAGGAGTTCAATAAACAGTTTTATTAGAACTTGAATTGCAACCAAAAGGCTACACATGTGCTTTTTTTTTATAAAAGCTTTGTGAATGTTACTTGAACTTAGAAATCCTATGAATGGCAGAAAAAGCGCCGAGGGTTATCTTTGCTTTCAGTTGATTTTTACGTCACTGCTGGTCCAAAGCTGTCCTCGATTAGGAAACCTGAATGCACCTTTCATTTACACTTTTCGGTTACATTTCCAGCTTGTTGGTAAACTGTGGGGTCATCTGAACTTCAGTCCTGCAAGAAGTGCATCATGATCTAAGGGTCAGATCCTTCCTTCAGTTATACTGGTGGAAATTCAGAAAGTAGTGGAGAAATCCTAGATTTGCACCTATATTTCTCACAGTATGTAAAGCCTAGTGTAGGTGTGTCTCACAGCATAGCTAAGAGAGAGATTATGATTCTAAAAAGAGAGAATGCTGGATTAGTTTATTGTGTTAATAATGTGCAGGGTTATTATTTGGGATGGCAGATGCTATATCAATGTATATTGCTGAGGATAGATTGAAAAGGATCTGTGTAGTGACACGGAGGAACTGTTGGCATGGTAAAAAGATAGGGTGAGTCTCAGCAGGCAGATGGTCACATCTGTATGTCCCTATAGTAAGTGGCACTAACTGGCTGTGTTTCCTGGCAGCAAGCCGGTGCACTGAGTAAGTCGGTGCTCAGTAAATGCAATTTTTCAGTAAATTGCCTTTGCTAAAGTAATTGCTTTTACATTATCTCAACCACACACTCGTTAAGACCAAGCTACAGTTCTGTCTCAACGTGCTTTTAATTAGTGTTTCTGGCTTTACTTCTGTGTTTCCTTTTACTGCCATCAAGCACTACGAGTTGTCTAGCACTGCGTATGGTATAAATTGATCAATTTCGTCATCAATTTATGTATGTCAGAAGAAATGGGAAATAGGACTACATCTCTCTCTGAAAGTGACTATAAAGCACCCATTATAGTAAATAATAAAAATACATTAATTAGCATCTCTATTCCACTGTTACCAACGTGCACTGAGGCACAGAAATTAAGGGTCCAAGCCAACTTATTCTAAAGTGAAATGAAGGTGCCTTTTTTTGCACCAAAGCTCTACACTGGGTCATTTGGTGGGTTTTATAGATATGTTTGGGGTAAAACATAGCAAGTACTCAACAAAACATGCAAAAATACTCAGCAGTCTTTAATGGAGGAAGTGAAAAAAATATTGCATCTGTTTGAAATAAATGGGGAATTTTAGCGAGGCAGAATGGAATTACCCAAGCTGGAATCTGACTTCAGTTAACTGGTGTTAACTCTTGCAAAAGCAACCACAGATTTTTTAATGATCGCACTGGTCAGAAGTTCAGCTTGACCTCCTGTCTTGTGGGTGGCATTCCAAACATCCTGGTACCTCCTACTGTGAGAAGGTGGGCTGGCTCGTCACTGATTCAGCGAAAATCACTGTGTAATTAATGTCTAAGGCCACTTCCATACCACTCAGAGTTTATCAAAGCCTTGTCATGGCTTTCCAAGGTTCCTCATTAAAAAGCTTTCTGAAGCATGATATATACAACTTGTTGAATGCTGCAGGACAATGGCTAGTATCTGTAGCAGTTCTGTGACATCTGTATCAATAATTTCTGGTGTAATGCAGATTACTTGCAGAAACTGTTGAAGTTCTGTGGTACTACAGACTACTCCATGGAAAAGCTGCAAATAGGTATGCAAAAGATCTTAATTTCATGTCAGGCAATTTGCATCTTAGGGTATGTCTAAAATCATCACTGGGAGGTGTAATTATAGCATATAAATGGAACTCTGAACTTCTTTTATCCTAGGTGGCACAGGTAATGAGAAATGATGGCATGCAGACAGATTTAAGTTTTCTAAAGTCTTCGTAAGTCTACTTAGTTCTCTGTAAATGGGGGTGCAGTTTAAGAGCAGAACATCATCTTAATAAAGAACTAAATCGTTTCTTTGCCCCAAGACATGAACCAATTCTAATCAAACTTATTGCACATTATTATAAACACTCATCTTCAGAGTTTCTGAGGACTTTTAGTCTCATAGGATTCAAAGTACAAAAAGTAGAACTAATGAATCTTGGGTTTCTGTGCCTTTATGTTCTGTGGTATGTGTTCCAATGGGTGTGACCTCCACTGGGAGATTTTTGCTGTAGCTGGGCTTTTACTGTTCTTTCTCATCTGCTTTCTGTGGTATTGAAGGTCACTTTGATTAAAGCTTCTCCCTTCACAGATATATTAATAAAATCTCTATCTGTTTACCACAGTGAAACATAAAATCTTAACATAGTGTAGACATTTACCTTTATATCAAATTTATGGGAAAGCTGTCAGTTGCTTCAAAATTAGGATGAACTGATGGATAAAGAGACACATGTATGTAATGTGTGCAAAGAGAGCACGTCCACATAAATCTCATTTCCTTAGCATATCAAGTTATCATAGAATCATAGAATCATAGAATCATAGAATGGTTTAGGTTGGAAGGGACCTCAAGGATCATCCAGCTCCAACCCCCTGCCATAGGCAGGGACACCTCCCACTAGAGCAGGTTGCTCAAGGCCTCATCCAGCCTGGCCTTAAACACCTTCAGGGAGGAAGCATCCACAACCTCCCTGGGCAACCCATTCCAGTGCCTTACCACCCTCACTGTAAAGAACTTCCTCCTAACATCCAGTCGGAATCTCCCCTCTTCCAGCTTAAACCCATTCGCCCTCGTCCTAACATTACTAGACCGTGTAAATAGTCCCTCCCCAGCTTTCCTGTAGGCTCCCTTCAAATACTGGAAAGCCACTCTAAGGTCTCCTCGAAGCCTTCTCCTCTCCAGGCTGAAGAGCCCCAACTCTCTCAGCCTGTCCTCATAGCAGGGGTTAAAGATACCAAGTTTAGGAAGAAAGAGTCATTGCAGAAAATTCCACCAAAGATGAAGTTAGCATGAAAATGGGGGAGATGGCAAAGGAAAATGTAACATTTCAGTTGATAACTATTTCTTCCAAACTTTGGGGGAAAATTCTTTCTGCAAAAGAAATTACAGAAAATTAAACTTGATTTCCTATCACTAAAAAGTCCATGACAAGTTTTAGATCAGGCATGATTAGCAAGCCCAAGAAAGCTTCCAAACAACAACCAAACCAGACAAATAGATCTCTTTTACTTGGAAAATGTAAGGATCAGCAAAAAAATGAAATATGGGAAAATATACATGGAATGAGGTGAAAGTTCTTAGGAAGTGAGGACCATTCAGCTACTTGCTTTGGGTTTGGGTGACAGTGAAAAAAAGTTACCCACAGAAGTTGTCCAAGCAACAGTGTCCTGTTTATATCTTGTGGTCTTATGAGTAACTGACTGGAAAAAAACAAGAATGAAAAGATAACAATTACAATAAAATTAAATTAAATAAGCCAGTGACTCATTACAGAGCAGTAAAAACAAAACCAAGATCATTTAGGACTCAATAACAACAGAAGAATTAAATGAAAACACAAAAATGGCTAGATTGTTTTCCTTGTATATACAGTCAAGCACACTGATAGGAAAATAGTAGAACTAATCACACAGTTGTTCAGTTAAAGGAAAAAAAATCAGAAAACAGGAACTCTAATACTACAGTACTTTGGCAACCATATTGATTTTAGTGGGACAAAGCTTTTTTCTTAAGTGCCATAGAGGAGCCTAACTCAACATACATCCTACCAAGCAAGATGTATAGCCCTGCAACTGATATCAGTATTTATCCTACATACTCAGTTTTGCTCCAGAAATGCGTTTCATTAAGCAATATTGCTGGGTTTTAGAAAAGTGTGATCAGTGAAGATCCATCTGTGACCTCCTCCATAATTTTGATATAGACTCAGGGCTGATCCCACAGTAATGTCAATCCAAGAAACTTCAAATATTTAAGCAAACTAGAGCTCAACTCCATATGACTCTACTGGGACAGTCTGTGAAATTATTGTGCTTCCAAAGTACAGAAGTGCTAGGAACTGTAAGTTCTGAACTCAGTGCTTTTCATGGAAATCTGACATGAAAGGCTGAGCCCTGCACAGCTGTAATGCTTTCGTTTAGAAAAATCCCTACAGGATTTGTTCTGAAGAAGAAAATGTATTATCCTGAGTGGATGTGGCACTTGAGGCTATCATATAGTGGTTAAGGATGCTGGAATGAAGGTTGGACTGGATGATCCTGGTGGTCCTTTCCAACCATAGCGATTCATAGTGATTAGATGCTGCACTGAGTGACTTAGTTTAGTCAAGGACTTGTCACTGTGAAACTAATGATCGGACTCAATGATCTTGAAGGTCTTTTCCAGTCTAAGGAATTCTGTGATTCTGTGATCTAAAGGGATACCTTGACTTTTCAGTGCCATTCAATTGCCAATGCCAGTAAGAAACAGAAAACTTCAGGGCAGATTATGCAAATCACTAAGGTTTCTGGTAATTTATATTGGCTCACCTCTGAACAAATCTGATCTTTCTATCTCTTGTGTCACATATTCCTAGTGTTCTCATGGGCATGATCTGGAAGCGTTCCTCGTGTTCTCATGGCCATGATCTAAGCGTTCCTGGTGTTTGCACTGCTGTGATCTAAAAGTGTTCCTGGTGTGCTCGTTGCCACGGTCCCTAAGAGATGACTTCTTCAGTATACTAAGTTTGATGAAGAGATGAGCACAGTGACTCTTGGACTACTTTTGAGTTGCTTGTGATACAGTTTACAGACCTACAGTTGCTGCAGTACCTGCTGTTCCTGAAGCCTTAGAAGTTTTGTGGAAATATATCTTGATTAGTTCTGCTTTAGCATTGCAATCCCTCCAAAAAAATTATAAACACAAACACTGGGTGTTCATAGCACTAGTAAGGTAAAGTAGAATCTTGGAAGAAAACAAGATACAAAGCAGTAAAGTGATTTCCCCTTATTTGCTCTGGGAGCCACTAGGAGAACAATAACTAGAATCTGAATCTCCTGACTGCTTGTCCTGTGCTTCAGCCACGAGACTATGCTTCATCTGACAGGCACTGGTTTCTGGTGTGTGCATTGTTTTTCTGCACAGATGGTAAATCCTCCTGTAGAGTAAACAGCCTGAAACGGGAACAGCTGCAGATGCCTTTTTGACAAGCACCTCGGCTGATGCTGGCCATGTGGAAGATTTGTACCCGTCAGATATATTATACTGTCCTCGTCTTCACTTGAGCTGTGTTGTTTACAGCCTGGTTCCCTGGAAGTCAGCAGAGCTTTTCACAGCTAGTCTTTCAGTTCTTGAAAAGACATGACTCAAGTATTTTTAACTGTTTGGCACCAAGGCTTGTGTGACTGTACTGTTTGTTGCTGTTCTGTGCTTGAGTTACTTCTGTCCTTCGGTGTGCTGTAACTGAGCAGGAATGTTCGTCTTTACTATTCCTGGCACTAGAAACCACAGCCATGAGGTTAATAGAGAGCTGAACAGATTTCATGCTTGCTTACATTTACCAGCCCATACATATTAAAGCTTGCAGGGCAGAACATATTCCTTGTCAGCAGTTCCACCTATGGCAGGGTCACTATCAGTTTCTGATTTGCACACAGGGGCCTTTTTCTAGGGAAGAAGTTGTCTCTTCAGTCAAGAAAGCTGGTATGAAACATTTTCTTGTCCCTAGCCTCTCCAAACCTGGGTTACCAAAAGAATGACACAGAACTCTCTCATGTTGTGTGTTTGTATTCACTGTACAAATGTTTACTGCTGACATCAAGTTTCAATTTACTAGATGCATGCTCTGGTTTTGATGAAAGTGTGGTGGATTTATACATCTGCTCTGAAATAGTAACTTACCAACTGGGCTTAGTATTTTAAAATGCCACTGTCATTGCTGTACCAGATGCTAGCAATAAGCTGACAACTCAGATTTTCCCCTGAGGAGTCACTCAGAGTCAAATAGTGAGCTACGAGGATGATTGCGGGGCTTCAATATCTCTCCTATGAAGAAAGACTGAGGGAATTTGGGCTGTTTAGTCTTGAGAAGAGAAGGCTGAGAAGGGATCTTACCAACACCTATAAGTGTCTGAGGGGTGAGTGTCAAGATGAAGGTGCCAGGCTCTTTCTGGCAGTGCCCAGTGACAGAACAAGGAACAATGAGTACAAGATAGAACACAGGAGGTTCCACCTCAACACAGGGAGACACTTTATTACTGTGAGGGTGATGGAGCCCTGGAACAGGCTGTCCAGAGAGGTCGTGGAGTCAGTCTCCTTCTCTGGAGACTTTCAAAACCCACCTGGATGCATTCCTGTGTGGCCTGCCCTAGGTGATCCTGCTTTGGCATGGGAGTTGGACTCAGTGATCACTAGGGGTCCTTTCCAACCCCTACCATTCTGCGATTCTGCAACTCATGGATACTACTTCTGTAGCAGAATCTGACAGTTCTTTATTTAAAACATTATTAACATATTTATATATTAAAAATAAATTAAATATGTTTTACATATTTAACATAGTGCTAGCCACAGTTATGAGTTCATTATTCAAAGATAATCACCACTTTTCTCATCTTAAAGTGCTGAAGATTGTGTTTTAGGTTATTTTTAATACTTAGTTTTATTTAATCTAGGAAATGTATTTTGTTACTAGACAAATATATCTATCAGAATCAGTCCTCCTCTGTTTGAAGAGGTTGTGAAAAAAAGAAAAGGTGGTAACAAAGAAGTGAAGAGCTTAGAGTTATGAATAATGCAGAAGAGTTTTCTGAGAGGTTATTGAAAATTCACAGGAAACCATCAAAGTATAAATCTGGAGGCTGAGTTCACATCATCTGCACTGACATGTAGTCAGTTCAGCATAAACTGGGAGGGATGCACTGAGTCAGCCTCTTTTCCTCTACTTCCAAAAACCTAGCAAAATATTCAGGAAAATTATCATTGGGAACTGGCAAAGTGCCAGGCTGAATAGCAAAGACAATGAAAGTATTCTGGGAAGAATCCTCACCTCCGTTTTCTGTGGGTATGGGAAAACCAAACTATACAACTTTGAACAGTCCATTCTCTCACACTCAGACAAGAGCTGCAGCAAGAAATGTGCAAAGGTTGACCATGATGTGGCAGTGGCTGAAGAAAGAAGCATAAAAGAGGGCTTCAGTTATTAGATCTAGGAATAGGCAGAAGAGGTCTGTAGCTTTGGTGAATTGACAGAAGATCTCCTCAGATCAGCTAAAGGAAGAGGGTAACATTAGCAGCTTTGGTCTATACTGAAAATTAGGACTGATCTTAAAATTATCACAAAATAGTTACCAGTCCTCAGTGCTAAGACACCATGCAGCTTAGAGACCAGCTTTTTGGTGGCTATACAGATTAGACCTGGAAGAGCTGCTGAGATTCTAGTTGCAAGGTTAACCCAGCTTGATTCCCAGCTTGGCCTAGGCCTGTCCTTAATCCTGACACCTTTGAAACTCAAGCTACAAGGTACATTAAACAAGGACCAGTTTGTTTTAGATAGCAGTGTAGAGTAGCTCTGCTAAATTAACTGCTGGGAAAATTAGTTTAATTACCAGAGACTGAGGTGATGTGTACCTTGCAGATATCAAACCTGTTATTTTCAGTGTATCTCTGAAATTTGTATTGAGCTTACACCACCACAAAACAAAAAAAAAAATCAGGCAGTACAATTTGTAGTCATCTGAGTTTCACTAAGCAAATTAAGTCAGATTTGAAAAGTGTTTTATTATGACAGCATATCTGTGTTTACTGGACCTTTTACCCACACGCAAATGTAATGAATAGCAGTGTTTACAACTGCCATTTGTATCCCATCAAATAATTTAGCATAGAGCTGAACTTAGAGCAAGCTCAAACACTGCCATGTGCCCAATAACCTGCCACTTCTTTTCAGCCCATGAAGAACTGGAGTCATTTGCAGTAGAACTAGATTTGTTTTCGGCAAGGCAAACAAGTGAGGGGAGAGGGTAGGCAGCAGCAGGCATACATCAAGCGGTCTTAAAGCAGCTAGCCTCTGCCAAGGGAAGATAAGGAGAAATGAATTAGCTACTCTGGAACCAACTCCACTTAATTTTCTTGAGTAACTTCAGCTTCGTGCCTCGTTAATGCATATCCTTGCTTTGAATGCCTTATTTCCGTTCCATGTCAATTTTCTAGTGCTAAACTAATTTGCTGAGGCTCTGCTAATGTCCCTGCCAGGGAAGCTTCCATCACTCTTATCTTTATTTACTCTGAAACATCACAACAGTGTATTTTAGCTCTCTTTTCCTTTCAAATTATTTTCAGCATCATTCCCCATCTATCCAAAAAACTGCTTCCTGCACAGTGATGGATCATAGCAAGAGGATAATAAAAATCCAGCAGTAATGTCCTAGACACACATTGCACAATGAAGATTAACAGAGGACTGTCGAGCTGGTAACCCTAACTGATCATCTGAAGTTCCCTCAGTCAGCAGCTTGGAATGCCATCAACACAACAAAGCAGCACAGAATTGTGTAGATGCCCTGCAACCTGACATATAATGTTGACTCCAGTGAGAAACTCACTCTGTTTGAACCAGTGTAGATCGTCCATATCAGTGACAATGGCAGCCTTTCACTAGGAGATACACAGCTTACTGAGCTTGAGAACTCACAGCAAGGCTTCATCTAGTGCTGGACTGCTTAGCATCAGTCTCCTCTTTGCTTCTTTCAGCATTCTTTTGAGGAATCTGGGCTGTTGCTGTTGGGTTTTTTATCAAGTAACTGCAACAAGTAACATGGAAACGCCTTAAGTGCTGGATTAATGTCATGAGACAGGCCCATACACAATCCATTCCCCCTTATCTTGCAGGATCTGAACCTAGTGACTCCACATAGTTTATTTCAAGCCTCTAAGTCAGTGAAGTATTAAATGATTTAATGACAAAAATATGTTGTTAGGTTTTTCTATTCTGCCTGTGTCTGCTCCCTTCTCCTTGAAGGCTGGCCCATTCTTCCAGCTAGAGAACTGGGACATGGCTGTCCACACAACATCCACTCTGGGCTGGAGAAGGTTACTTGAGGGCAGAAGGCTGATCCCTCCCTCTCTCTGAGGGCCAAACCAGCAGCCTCCCTTGATTTACATAGGATGATCTTGTTCCTCAGAACTATCCCTGATGATTCCCCAACAAGCAAAATTATCACTCCCGGGATCTGAGCATAGTGCATTTCATGGTTAGCACTGAAGATGCTCCCTCACCACAGGCAGAATGCCTCCAGCAGGATCAAGAGACAGGGCCCATCCTTTCTCCTTGAAGCTGAAGATACAGGGGAAGCCTGTTCCATACCTTAAGGGACTGAGGCTTGCTGCTTCCTACCCTCTTTTGCTCAGCTGCCTACCTGTGACAGTTACTGGGGCGAGATTTAATGGCACACTGCTTAGAACGTACCAAGGATAAAGCTTTTCTGGTTTATTTTATCTGTAGAATATACCCCAGGGTTGCACTGATTAGAAGTTCTGTGTGGTTTACTGTTGAATGGGTTTTTTTAATTATACATCTTATTTAATTATGAACTCTTGGCCAATATTAAAGGGAATGCAGTAGATTTTCATTTTAGAATTGCATGACTTCTTCATAGCTTCAGAACAAAAAGCTGTTGGTGCCGCCTCTTGTTGGTAAAATCCAATCACAACAAGCCACTGTCTTAATGGTCCAAGACTAGCTTTCCTCCGTTCCACTGCCATCGCTTCCACACTTACCTTACAAGGTCATCGTGGATGTTGGGCAACAAATGTTTACACTTGGAGTACGTTTGCAATGTTGATAAATTCTGAAAGATGGCACAGTGCTGCTTGTGATGACACAGGGGTGAGCTGGCTTTCCTGTGAGCAACAGTACAAGTTATCAGTAGGAGTCCTGAATGCCAACATTTCTGCTCTGAGCAAAACCCAAGGATCTGATCACCTGCTCCTCTCCTGAGACACACAGGGCTGTAGAAAACACAAAAGCTGTATTTTCTTTCTGTATTAAATTGGCAGGGAACATCAATACCAAATCTGAATTACTGTTTACTTCTAATATAGTGCTGCCCAAAATCTCAGACTGAGTCTAGGGCCCTGTTGCTGCATAATGTTCAAAATACGTGAAGAGAAACATGTGGCATGACTGAAACAAACAGAAACAGTGAGAAAAGAAACAAAAGTAGGAGGGGAAATAATTTAAATGGGATGACAGTGCTGGCGATAGAGCTTGGTCAGGGAAAACCAAGTACTGAACCCACATCTCTTGAGTAGTTAATACATTTACTTTACCACAGTGCCCACTTCCTTTTTGCATGAAGATGCATCTTCCCAGAAGTTACAGCAAAGTTATTACAAATTTCAGTTATGGTTTTTCTTTTGTACATTACCAGGGTTCACACCAGAAAATTAGGAGATGAGCTGCTGTGTGCTGCTCCATCATGGAACTGGTAACTCCTTACTCCTGCACTGCCAGGATGAAGGATGGAGTAGCCTGTCCCTTCTGCACTTTGTGAGAAACTTAGGTTATCTATTCACACCTTCCTGCCCAGGAAAATGAATGTGCATTGCAGCACTGCAAAAACATCTCTGCTACCTTAATCTACTTAGCCACACAGATGCAGCCCAGAAGTCTTCAACATGCTAGTAACCAGAATACAAAGTAGGAAAGACTGTGTGGACATAACTTTGGCTGTTAAACCCACAATGCCACGTTTTTGCTACTATTATTACCAAGCAGCATTAGGCTAACACAAGTAAACCAGCACATGCTGCAATTATTCCTTCCCCCATTTTTGATGCATAGACACATTCAAATGCAGAATACTTTAAAGAAAACAGCTGCTTGTGCACTTCCATCATTACAGGATGGTCTGTTCAGGTAACCTCAGTATGCTTTCATTTAATATGGCAGTTTGTTACTCTGTGTGACAGAACTGAAAATAATGAACTCTGGTGTTCCTCATTTGTTATTCTGGCCTCTGCAGTGCTCAAACACACCTCATGTCTTGGAATAGAGGTGAGCTGAGGGAGCAGAAGGGAGGGCTGATGTTGTACCAAATAAGCAACAGATTAGTTAAGAAAGAGTCTTACACAAAAAACGGAGTAGGTTGCCCAACTGTCAGGCTGAGCAGGAACGAATTCTAAGAACATGGTCTCTTGAAGGCAGTGGCAATAAAACTCCACTGTTATGTCCTGTAATGAGAACTAAGGCAGCACCCTGCCAGAGATGGTCTTATGTGTGCACTGCTGTAGCACAATCACAACAGGAGCACTTGTGCAATCTCCCCGTGGTGCAGTTGTAAAAGCAATTTCTTCCCCACTTCATCTCATTCATACTCGCTTCCAGAAGTGGCTTCCTCTGGTGGGAATTTCCAGCCCTGTTAAAGTTGATTCTCCCTTATTCAATGTCCTTTTGAGCTCTCCTCTCTAAATCTATTCCTCAGCAGGTTTTCTCCAATAAACCTGGATTATGTGAAGTCTTTTGTTGTCTATGTATGTATTTATTTATTTTAAAACAAGGCACTGAAGTGTTTTAATGACAACCATGATACAGGTGACTTGGCCTCTATTCCCATCTTCCATCCACAGCCAGAGTCAATTCATAGCTCCTCTTCCTTTTCCTCTTTCCACCGTAAGATAAAGAGCTCAGGATTTGTCCAGTGCTTATTGCACTCCCAGAAAGAGAATGGAACTAGATCCCTACTTCAGCATAGTTCTGATACAAATGCAGATGTTAATCCAAGTCTTTATGCTCAAAACTAGGCACAGTTTCTCTACTTACATAAATGGATGAAATTAATACTAGTCCCACCTGCAGAGTTAAGATCTCTGCTCTTTTAAGGTCAACACTATGAATTAGCACCTTGCTTTTACTAATAATTGGCTGTGATCCTATAGAATTTCACACAATTTTGACAGCAGTCTCCTGGTCATAAATATATTTGGGATTATGCTTAAGTGTCAGTGCTGGCCAAAGCAGGGCCCTAGACTGTGCATGCTTGGGAGCAAGGTCCTACCTCTGTGTAGCTGTGTTATTCATAATAGAAGCAGACCAGGTCCTTGACTAGGACTAGAGTTGCTGCTGTAATACAAGCAAGTATGAAAAAGGAAACTGCTGTGTAGCTCAGTGAAGCATTCTTTTGCCTTTGGCCTGGAAGCCAGCTTTTCAATTCTCCTGCCAAGCCTTGGAGCTCACACCCCATGGACAGACACACATGAGTTCTTCCCATCAGTTTAATCAGAATAAAACTGTTTTGTGGTTTCTTGTTATAAACTCTTTACAGAAGCTAATTACTGTTGGCATAGAATGAACCACCAGTTGTATAAGTGAATTTTTCCTCAGCTTTGTATCCTGTGCTGCATTTACAATATGATAAAAAGAATGTGCTGCCCAGATGCATGTGCTATTTAGTATATGCTCTGCTAAAGCAAGATCAATCCATTTGCCCATCAGGTAGAAGTTAAAATTCCTCTCTTTCTTTTTAAAGTAACGGGGAGTAAATCACAGTGTCCCTGCCAGCATTTCACCTCTAAACAAATCAGATTCTAATGTTCAAGGCTATAGGCAAACTACAGAAGCCTGCAAATGTGTTGACATGCTTACCTGGGTGTCCAACATATTTCGTTTCAGTGACATAAATGTTGATGACTCTATGCAAGATCCTCTTTCAGGCTATTTTGCCTGCTAAGTTCCAAGCAGGTATTTTTATACTATTTAGAATAGTTGCTTTACTGTGGAAATGAAGAGGGGAAAAATCACTTTTGTAAAGACCAATAAAGTCTGTGAGGTTTGCATTTTATTTATGGAAAATTAATTCAGCAGGGTCAGTGGGGCATCAGTTTACAGGATGCCCTAATTCTGCTGATGAGTAATCTGCTAATTAATAGCTTTGGAAATGCTGCCAAGATTCTGCCAGAATGATTGCAGTACACAACAGACCTCTCTCAGCTCCTGAACAGGCATTCACATCAGCAACCATCGCTGTTGGAATGAGCAAGATGACCTCTTACTATTTCTTCCAGTCTGTTTTCCAGGCCAATAGGTCTTGTATCTGTCCCCAGATGCAGATCTTTCTTCTCATATTCTTGGCAGTGTGAATCTCAGTAGCTGAAACTCAAACTCAGCTTCTGTTTAAGCAAGATATCAGGATTTTCAAAAGCAATAATAAAAGTGAAAATAATCTCACAATTTCCTCTTTGACCAGCAAGAATGTAACAAATACATTTGTGCACTGTGCCTTTAAACCTAGAAAGTCTTTCAACCAAAGTTGAGGTCAGAAAGCTACTTGTTTATGTAGGAAATAACAGGTTTACATATTATGGTCTCTTATATTGTTCTTTTGTTCTACAGTAAAGGCAGTACTAATTCAAACTGAATCTGTCAGTGAGACACATATTCTTCAAGGATTAGATTTATCAGATTCCAAGTTATATTGCCAGCTGCTGTCTCCCCAGAGTCTTGAACATTGGGAAAATCTGTTCTGAATCTAAAAATTAATTTAAAAACCCACAGGCCCTTGTGCAGTATTCTCATTAGCAACAGCTCCTGCCTCCTTGTAGACTGTAAACTTGTTCTATGTTAGACCTTGTTATTTTGTGAGTGAAATCTATTAAGAGGAGATGAACGTTGGATGAGTGAGTGGCTGCCGTAGGAGGTCAGAGTCCAAATCTGTATCAACCACAACAGCTCTGTTGGTTTCAATGAAGAGAAACTGATTTATGTCAGCAGAGGATCTGGCCCACAATAGGCACAGTATGTTCTCTTCTTCTGTCTGTCTGGGATTAGGAAGATGAAGGTGTTTCACATCCAAAAAAATACATGCCAAAGGGAAAAAAAACCAGGCAGCTGCTCTGAGAAGTGTCTGGCTTGTAGGGGTACTTCATATTTACTCCTGTTGGTAAGACTTATTTTATTCTATTGTGGATTTGGCTTCCATACAATACACTATTTCCAAGTTTGCTAATAAAAAACATTAAAAGACTCTAAGTTCTAAAGCTTGGGAAGACATCCTTGATGAATAAGTGCAAACAACCAAAAGCTATGTGCTTTTAAATGTTTCCCTCCTCTACTTAGTGCAGCTGGCAACCAAGGAGCTGTTCTACACATCAGAGTATACTACTCTTAATCTTGAGAAGAGATGCCTTCGATGTTTCCCTTTCCATAGTCCTCCTGACAGTAAAGATACACTTTCTCCACTTCCTCAAAGCCCACTGAGGACACTGGCCTCAACAAAGAACCCTGTCCCAGTGCTTTCTGTCACATCTGTTCAAAATCCACCCCTTCTTTTTCATTAGAAATGTGTCTTCTTGCCAGACCTAGCTGCTCTAGATAAAAAATAATTTAAAATGTAGAGAAGTTTATGTACAAGGTGCATGTAACCTGGCACAGATTATCTGTTGTCGAGATTGTTGCAGTTTGCTGCTGGACCTGATGGCAGTATTTTTCTTTTGTGTGTGCACATATGAAAATGTGCCATCTAATTTCTCTTTTACTGTTGCTGTCACAGAGGAGCTAACTTGTCCTTTGAACCATTATACTAGTTAGTGTGGAGCTTTCTTTATGTGTTTCCAGATCAAGAATTAAATGTTGCTTTTGCTCTTAGTGGGTGTGCTCCTCAGGCAGTTTATCTTCCTCAGAGTTCCAATGCACTTCTGAAAAGTGCTGCACTGGAAAAACCTTGTGAAAAACCGTTTTCTTCCAAATGCAAAGTGGAATCTCATATTGTCAGAATAGACTTTTCTTCTTTTACCAGAGGACACAAAATTAACAGTAATTCACCACGAGAGAGCATACTGTGCACCTTCTCTGCGGGAATGGTTACACTAAGCAAAGCACAGCATTCCTAACGTGAGGACAGCTGAGCCAGTAAAGCTGGAGAAGTGCAGTAAATAGCACACAAACACAGGGGAACAGCATGGAGTGTATCTCCTGCCATCCTTTCCTCTAGCTGCTCTCTAGCTTCCCAATGCTAAATTATTTCTGAGGGCTCTGTTTCTTAATATTAAAATGCTGAGGAAGTAAGAAAAAGTGTCAGATGGTAAACAGAAAATGTAAAATGAGCAGGCAGTTCTGTAGGTCTGGAAGAATTAAAATATATGGTTTCAGTTTATTTTATTTTATATTTTAATTCTTCCAAACCTACACAAGGAGTGTATTTTACTGCCTTCTAGATGTTTAAATGTTTGTCTTCATATTTCCCCACTCTCTTGAGGAAATTAACTGGACAAATCAGAAGTGTAGTTTGGTGGATTTATGATTGGGATTGAGAATACAGCTCCACAAATCAGTGTTTTATCTGGGAAATAAGTTTGGCATTTTATATGCCAAATAGACCAAGGGCCACAGCCACTTCTGCCTGAGATGTTCTTGCCATCTAAAAAAGTCTTGAAGCTTCCTAGTCTACAACCACTGGATCAGGAAGATCTGTACCTGCACACAGCATTGTTATGGATTATTAACAAATTGCAAGTCAAAGCACTTTCAGAAAGTTTTCATCTCCATTCAGGAGCACAAAGAATGTCAGCTGTTTACTGGTCCTTAATACCATAATGCTGTCATAAGAAACAGGCTACTGAGCCTGTTCTTGGTGGAGCTTTTTCAGGACAAAATCACTTATCTCATGGTTGTCTGATACGCTCTGTCTTTAGCTAACTGTCCCGTGACAGAACTGACCAAAAATGGATAGTTACCTATGGATATAAATAGCAACATTTAGTTGTGAAGTTTGATTATTTGTGTCTAATGTGCTCTTGAAGGCTGACAGCTAAGAGAAGCATCAAACCTGTGAAAGGGATGAGTCTATGCAAAACTCAAGCATGTTCTGGGGAATCCTGTTCACATTCACTAGAACCTACCTGACCACTTCTGCAGACATGGATCAAAGTCCCTGTTGATAAACTTTCCATTTTTATCATTGAAGTGCTATCTTTTCCTTGCTTCTGTTACCTTCAGGAAAGCCGTTGCCCAATTCTGGGTGCCATTTGAGGAAGCAAAGATTAAGTAATAGACAGCAACAGGGGATGTATGACACTGCACTGAGAAACTTCATCTCTGATTAACAGCAGTTTCTGTAAATGCTACCCATAGCAGAGGTACCACTGGATGCTCCCTTGTCTGAACTTCCTATCTGCACGCCTTCCCCACTCGCTTAGTGTTTGTTCTTCTGCAACAGCAAGGAAATGAAGAAGAGGAAGGAAAAGAGGCAATGAGCACACATCTAATGAGGAAGGGGGCAGAAAAAGGTACCTAGAGGTGCCCTTAAAGCTTATGCAACTGCCTTGTGCTCAGCAATCACAGTGTCCAAACAAGGCATAGAAGCAGCTTTCCTCTTAGACAAATGCCCATGAGAAGTGGAGAGAAAGGAGAAGTGGAGCCCTTTGGGTTACAGGAACCAACCAACCAACGCCCTGTCCAGACAGCACAGGCCCTGCCCTTTCCCCTTGACTACCATATTGTACATCTTTATAAGTCACAGAGCAGTTTTGGGTGTTGCTCAGTATCAGCTAATGATGGGTATCTTTGTCCCAAGTGAAGCAATCTGAAGACCCATTCCTTTTGTATGACTTACCCAGAGGCCTGGGGGCAATTCCAGAGACCAGTTTTTCAGCCTATTCAGACTGTTATTTTTGCTAAATGAGAGTCTAATAAGGTGGAAGATAGAAACAAAGAAGATAGAAAGAGACTGTAGCCAAGTTTAGTAAAAGAAAAAAGTACTGCTTGGCCAGGGACACTGAAGGCTAATAGAGCAATTCTGACGTTCAGCTGCCCACTGTCCGTGAACCCCTTACCCCTGATCAGGAGGAATCTCTCCTGTGCATGAGAAAACCTTCGGCTGGTTTCTTTGCACACTTCATTTGGACCTCGAGGATTTTCTAGTGCATTAATCACCTCTTTGTGTGGACCTCTGAGTGGGATAAAACCCCTTTCTTCCTCTAACAGGTTCAAGCTGTATATAGTGATCAGTGGTAACTGCTGCAGCCATATTCTTCAGTAACTAATCAGATGTTACATTTTTGGCCTAAAGTTACATGAATTTTATGCACTGTTGTATTTTTGCCCAAGTGTTTGAGCTTTCCAAGTCCCATGAATATCAGGTCCAAAGTAAACAATGTGGGTTTTTTTCTGTTGTATATGTCACCACAAAGTTTAAAATGGACTTGGGAACACATCTGGAGAACCACTGTCAAGATAAATGATGTCAAACTTCTTGTACTGGCTTCTATTTTTTTTTTTTAATTATTATTTAATTGCAGTAATTCTCTGAGATTATTCTGTATTTAACTGCCAGTGACAGAGATGATGTTTTCGTTTCGGGGTGAAGAACAACCTGTTTTTTACACAGTACTATATGAGCTCTGTGCTCAGTGGAAGGGAATCTGCTGAAGTTGAAGGGCTGTGGTGTGAGATGAACTCATTTGCAGCTTCGAGTTTTGAAAAAAAAAGAGATTAGTTCTGCGTGCTGCTGGAACATAAGCCATCTTTATCTCCAGTAAAGGCAGAACTGAGCTTTATCTCCCAGTAAAGGGCTGAGCTTCATACTGGAAACAGACAGCATCTCGCTAAGTAAAGTGGCCAGCAGGGCAAGGGAGGTGATTCTCCCCCTTTACTCTGCTCTCGTCAGACCCCACCTGGAGTACTGTGTGCAGTTCTGGAGCCCCCAATACAAGAAGGACATGGAACTGCTGGAGCGGGTCCAAAGGAGAGCCACGAAGATGATCAGAGGGCTGGAGCACCTCTGCTATGAGGACAGGCTGAGAGAGTTGGGGCTCTTCAGCCTGGAGAGGAGAAGGCTTCGAGGAGACCTTATAGTGGCTTTCCAGTATTTGAAGGGAGCCTACAGGAAAGCTGGGGAGGGACTATTTACACGGTCTAGTAATGTTAGGACGAGGGGGAATGGGTTTAAGCTGGAAGAGGGGAGATTCCGACTGGATGTTAGGAGGAAGTTCTTTACAGTGAGGGTGGTAAGGCACTGGAACGGGTTGCCCAGGGAGGTTGTGGATGCTTCCTCCCTGGAGGTGTTTAAGGCCAGGCTGGATGAGGCCTTGAGCAACCTGCTCTAGTGGGGGGTGTCCCTGCCTATGGCGGGGGTTGGAGCTGGATGATCCTTGAGGTCCCTTCCAACCTAAACCATTCTATGATTCTATGATTCTAAGTAAAATTATCCCATGTGGTTGTATGCTGAGATTGGAGAATACCCCGTGCTACACTTAGGCATGTTTGAATTATTTGACTCCATTGTAATGGTGTTTGAGTCCCAGCTTTCAGCAGAACTCAGTTGCCCTGACTGCCACAAATACAGGGTGCAGATGTTGGTCCCTGACCAACCGGTTCTGTGTGTGCTTTGTTTTTGCACTAGGCAGATATATGGGGGTTTTTGAATGTGTCAGCCCCAACACTGCCATTCAACTGAGTCAAAGGTGTCAGCTGAGTGGGTGGATTTTTACAGAAGGCCTGGCTAATTTTTAGACCATTAGTAACATGTAGTTGAGGAAGATAAGATAATGAACGGTATGATCCAGTCTCATGCTGCGGAGTGCAAAGAGTTCAACTGCTGGAGTTAAGAAAGAATTCTTTTCCCAGTCTATGCCATTGCACAATAGCAGAGGTGCCTGTGTGAGGGGATGTCTGAACTGTCGGGTGTGGAGGCAGGATATCGGACATGCTGTGGTTTATTGCCAGCCACTATGGAAAATACATTTTTTCTTATGCTTCAGAAGTGGGAACTGCATAACTAGTTCTGGAAGGGCAGCCTGGCCCTTCAACTCCTAAAAAGTCAACAAAGAGCATTAAGAGGGGAACTGCAGCCTGGGAACTGTATTGCATGAGCAGGATTGTTCTTATCTCTGTGTGGCAAATGGGTGAAGAATATTGTCCACGATGACTTTGCTAAGGTGGAATGAAACACCTTTAGTGTCTGTGAACTCTTCAGATGAGAAGAACAAAAGATTATAAAGAAAGTGATTGTTTGCCCCTCCCTGGATGTGTTCAAGGCCAGGTTGGATGGGGCTTTGAGCAACCTGGTTCAGTGGAAGGTGTCCCTACCCATGGCAGAGGAGTTGGAACTAGATGATCTTTAAGGCCCCTGTAGGATTATATGATTTTACATTTAGATGTACAAATATCAATTGAAGGGCTTAAAATATGTGATATTTTTCATGGTGTGGTTTAAGTGGATCAGTGTCATCTCTTGAAACAAGCAATCTCCTCATTTGAGCCTTACCAAACATAATATTGTGGAGCTGTTATGGACTCCCAGAAATGTCCTTGGTTTTCTGCACAAACTTCAGCAATTCTCTTCTTAATATGCATGTTTATGATTGCAGGTGAGGATTATTGCACAGACCTCTAGAGACAGTTTGCTGGCCAAGAAATATTATGTCCCCTACTTCAGCTCTAATTTCACCATCCAAAAAAAAAAAAGGAGGGGGGGGATAGCATAGCACACATAGCTCTTCCTACTACAAATGTTTTGTAAAAGCAGGCTCCAGTTGGGCATTGATGTATTTTACTTTTTGTATGCAATACTGTGCAGACCCCAGATGTCTTTACTTTCTTTGGATACACTGAGCACACCAGCTAATACTCATATTTACAAGCAGCATATACATATGTGTTTAGGTGCCTGCACACACTGTTACAGCACAATTCTTCTTGAAGTTAGAGTATATAGTACAGGTAATTACAGAGTGATCTGTATACAAATTAAAAGGGCTGGTACATACCTTTAATATGGAAGTACAATTACATTAATTTTATGTGCATACCAGCTGCATAAATCCATGCATGCAGCTCTGAAAACCGGGGCCTGTGTTTTGTATCTGTTAGTGCTGTTTGCACTTGCAAATGTGAGGCTTACTCACATCCAGAGGTGTCTTTGAAGCTCTACCACTGCAGAATTGCTATGGAAATCTGCCTGCACTCCACAGTAGATTTTCCAATAGTTTGGGAAGCATTACTTGAAAACTGAAACTCTTCTTCCCATTTCCTGTTGAGCTTTGGCAGATCAGAGCAATACACAGTACACTGCTGAACAGATCCATTCCTTTTTCTTCTTCCCAGGTTGTGCTGGAGTTCCACTAAGTGCTGTGGCAGTTATAGCCTGTC